>OX637584.1:12464056-12620275 GCA_951800085.1 Comarum palustre | reverse complement strand
CATCTCAACGGTCGGGATCCCTTGCTTTCTTCGTCAGCGGCGCCTACAACCCTTGTTGTTTTAACAAGGCTCGCATCTTGATCTGTCATAAAACTAAAACTGTTCCTCCCCGTGAATTTGTCGATCTTCACATTCAAACCAGACATCTTGGCTCTGATGCCAATTTGTTATAACGAATGTAAGAAAGAACACAGATTTGCGTGGTTAACTAACAAGGTGTTAGCTACATCCACATGCAGAGGAGAACAATTTTATTAATCCTTAAGGAAAACGGATTACAGAAAACAGAATATCACACACACTAGGTTAATAACCTAATGGGTATATATATATTCCCCCGAATGATAGGCCCAACAAACACAGCCCAGCATAATAGACTAATTTATTGTTAAATTAGGGTTTATGTCTGATTCAAGGCATATTCTAACAGAGGCCTTGACCTTTAAAAATATTTTTACTCTTAACAACTCTGCATCTTAAGCGAGGTTGGAAAGTTGCCATGAAGTCTACAGTCTTTGCCTCTTTCATGCACTCAAGGTTCATCTCAAATGACCTCTCTTTGTTAACTTAATACAAGAAATCGAGAGTCTGGCTGGGTTTGAAGAAAATATGGCCTCATATTTTGCACAATGCTCGCTGGTTAATTGGATATGGTTCGTTTGTGCATTTTTGGAAGGACAATTAGTTTGGTCACTCTCTAGCTAATTTGTTGAACATTGAACGTGATCACCTCAAGTTGTTAAATGATAAGGTCAGTACGATAAGGTCAGTGACTGTCCACAATCATAATTGGTCTCTTCCTTTCAATTTCCAATTAATGCATAATGAGATTGCCTAGAAGATTTCACAAGTCCCATTACTTGTAGACGATGAGGTAGACAAGGTTGTATGGACGAGAACCACCTCAAGGGAGTTTTTGGCTAAGGTAGCTTATTTGCACTTGTCTGGTAATTTAGAAACTCCACATTGGGGTTCAGCTATTTGGCACAAGTCAATTCAACCTTGCAAAAGCATCACAGCTTGGAAAGTCCTGCATAGTAAAATACTAACCGACACTTCACTACAACATCGAGGTTTTCATTTGTGCTCCAAATGTGTCTTTTGTTCGAATGCCAGAGTCTATCCGACATTTGTTCTGGGAATGTCCTCTAATTTTGTGGTTGTGGGAATGGTTATCTTGTCTAATCCACAAAGTATTTGATCAAGGTACGTCTCTTTTAGACTACTTTAACGCATATCAGCTAATTGGTTTTTGTTCCTCCACGAAGCTTCTATGGTTTATAGTGAGCTGCAATCTTTTATGGAGTATCTGGTATGAGAGAGGAATAGATTGAAGCACAATAACTTCAATGTTTTTTGCCCAATCTGTTTCCAACAATTTTTTCTTTCAGCTCTTAAAGGGCTTTGCTGGGCTAGCATTCAAGCAAGCCAGTCCATCTGCCAATAACTGAAGAAGTCGACACACTGCATTGGAATAAAGAAATTTGGCGCGCTGCATTCAAATATGGATTTTGGCGCCAAAAGTCAGCTGCTGCACCTCGAGCTGAATTCACGCTGAAGAAATGAGTTTGTTTCATGTTTTACAGGACTTAGTGTTTATCTAGTCCGTTTACTTGGTTTAGTCAATAATCACTAGACTTTAGGAGTCAGTTAGTAGGTTTTGATTCATTCAAATTGGTTAGCTGTGTTCATCCGAAAAGCTGTTCTCCATGCTGAAAAACAGGAAGATCAGTTCGAATGTAAGGCTATTTAAAAGCCAGAAATCGTTGAATAACATGGAGTGATTAAGCAATATTACTCTCAAATTCTGTTTATCTCTACATTCATCCTGTGATTCCAACATTTTTGGTATCAGAGTCTCCACTGGGGCCTGAGATAAAAGAGCAGCAAACTCTTCCAAGCGATTCACAGAGAAGAGAGAAAATGAGTGAAGACAAGGGTCTCACCAAACTGCCACACTTTGATGGTCATTATGACCACTGGAGTGAACTTATGGAGAATCTGCTAAGATCCAAAGGATTATGGACCTTGGTGGAAAACGGATTCGAGGAGCCAACTGTTGGAACAATGCTGACTGATGCACAAAGAGAGCAGTTGGAAAATGCAAGAACAAAAGATCACACAGTGAAAAATTACCTATTCCAGGCCATTGATCGAGAAGTGTTTGAGCAGATACTGGACAGACGCACGTCCAAGATTGTGTGGGACTCTTTGAAATCAAAATTCAGTGGGAATGATCGTGTTAAGAGATCTCTTCGTCAAGCTTTGAGGAGAGAGTTTGAAGTGTTGGAGATGAAGTCAGGTGAGAAGATCACAGTATACTTTACTCGAGTCATGGCAGTGGCAAACAAGCTGCGGAGCAATGGAGAGATCATGCAAGATTCACAAATTGTAGAGAAAATCCTGAGAACTCTTACTGAAAGATACACATATGTGGTTATTTCAATTGAAGAGTCAAAAGATATTGAGCATATGTCAATCGATGAACTACAAAGTATACTTGTGGTTCATGAACAAAAATTTCAGAGACACATTAAAGAGGAAGATCAGGTATTGAATGTGAACTTTGGAGAACGAAGTGGAGCAAGAGGTCGAGGCAGAGGCAGAGACTCCTTTAGGGGTCGAGGGCGCGGAAGAGGAAGACAGACTTTTAACAAAGCAACAACACAGTGTTACAGATGCAATAAGTTGGGTCACTTTCAATATGAGTGTCCAACTTGGCAAGCTAACTATGTGGAGCTGGATGAACAAGAAGAGATGCTACTTATGGCTCAAGTGGATGAAGTTGAAGGAAAAAGAAAGGATGTGTGGTTCATAGATTCTGGCTGCTCCAATCACATGAGTGGCGACCTCTCTAAGTTTCATGAGATAGATGATCACTTTCAGCAACATGTGAAGCTAGGAAACAATTACAGGATGATGGTCCGAGGCAAAGGTAGAGTCAAGCTGAATATAAATGGAGTTACTCACATTATTACAAATGTATTCTATGTACCAGGTTTAAGCAACAATTTACTCAGTGTTGGACAACTACAAGAGAAAGGACTTGCCATTCTCATGCATGAAGGAATGTGTAGAGTGTATCATCCAGAAAAGGGACTTATTATTGAAACAGCCATGACTGCCAACAGGATGTTTGTGTTAGTTGCAAACACACATGAAGAAAAGTGCTTTCTCACAGGTACTCAAGATCTAGCCAACTTATGGCATTGTCGATTTGCTCACTTGGGACACAATGGATTGAAGACACTTCATGAGAAAGACATGGTACATGGACTGCCCAAACTTGCTTCTCCTACATCTGTCTGTGTAGATTGTCTTGTTGGAAAACAACACAGGGATACAATTCCTAAGAAGAGTACATGGAGAGCTACTCATAAGCTTCAGTTAGTACATGCTGACTTATGTGGACCAGTTACACCTGAATCAAATAGTGGAAAGAGGTATGTATTATGTTTCATTGATGACTTCAACAGGAAGGCATGGACATACTTTCTTATTGAGAAATCAGAAACATTTGATCAGTTCAAATACTTCAAAAGCATGGTTGAAAAGGAGTCTGGATCGAGCATAAAATGTTTACGCACTGATAGGGGAGGGGAATTCAACTCTACAGAGTTCAATCAATTCTGCAAAGATCATGGAATAAAGAGGCAACTCACAACTCCCTACACTCCTCAGCAGAATGGAGTAGCTGAGAGGAAAAATCGCACAATAATGAATTTAGTTCGATCCATGTTGTCAGGAAAGGAAGTTCCAAAGCCATTCTGGCCAGAGGCAGTAAATTGGACAACCTATGTCTTGAATCGTAGTCTCACCTTGGCAGTGAAGGATGCAACACCAGAGGGAATTTGGACTGGAACAAAGCCATCAGTTAGTCACTTTAGGGTCTTCGGTTGCCTGAGTCATGTTCATGTTCCAGATAAGAAAAGGAATAAGCTAGAAGACAAAAGCCATGCTTGTGTACTCATGGGAGTAAGTGAGGAGTCGAAAGGCTATCGATTGTATGATCCCATCAAAAAGAAAATCATAATCAGTCGAGACATGGTATTTGAGGAGGATAGGGGCTGGAACTGGGATAATGTTGAAACTGAAAAGGTAAAGCAAGAACTTACTTGGGGTGATCTCAATGATGAAATTGAACAGGCAGAAGAAGAAGCTATGGCAGATGAAGAGATACAAGAGATACAAGAAGAAAGATCAAATGAGGCTACAGAAAATACTACACAAGCTGTGTACTCTAGCTCAGGGAGACCTCTGAGTAGACCTTCATACCTGTCTGAATATTCTTCTGGAGAGGGGTTGTCAGATGAGGAAGATGTAGCTAACATGGCTATGATAGGAGCTGCAGATCCATTGAGGTATGAGGAAGCAGTGCAGAATCTGGAATGGAGGAAAGCTATGGATGCAGAAATTGCTGCCATTGAAAAGAACCAAACTTGGTCTCTTGTAGACTTGCCAGCAGGTAGCAAAAGAATAGGAGTCAAGTGGCTCTACAAGACCAAATTTAATGAACTTGGGGAGGTGGATAAATTCAAGGCACGACTAGTGGCAAAAGGTTACTCACAGAAGTATGGCATTGACTACACAGAAGTGTTTGCCCCAGTTGCAAGAATGGAAACAGTGAGGATAATCATAGCTGTAGCTGCTCAACGAGGTTGGCAGATTTGTCAGTTAGATGTAAAGTCTGCATTTCTGCATGGGGAGCTCAGTGAAGATGTATATGTTGAGCAACCTAGAGGATATGAGAAAAAGGGAGCAGAAGACAAGGTATATAAGCTCCACAAAGCTTTATATGGACTGAAACAAGCCCCACGGGCTTGGTTTAGTCGAATAGAGACATGGTTCATCAATGAAGGATTTGATAGATGTGCAAATGAGCAGACCTTGTTTACTAAAAGAAGCAAAGCAGGTAAACTGTTAATTGTGAGCATTTATGTTGATGATATGATTTATACTGGAGATGATGTTTGTATGTTGGAGGATTTTAAGAATTCCATGATGGAAACTTTTGATATGACTGATATGGGGAGGATGAAGTTCTTTCTCGGTATTGAAGTAACACAGGGGAATGAAGGCGTGTTTCTTTGTCAAAAGACTTATGCACAGGAAATCTTAAAGAGGTTTGGAATGGAGGACTGCAATCCTGTTAGCAGTCCAATAGTTCCAGGACACAAGCTCAGTAAGGATGAACATGGAGTAAGAGTTGATGAAACCTTCTTCAAGCAGATTGTTGGGAGCTTGATGTATATTACTGTCACACGTCCAGACATGATGTATAGTGTCAGCCTTATAAGTAGGTACATGACAAAACCTACCGAGATGCATCTACAGGCTGCTAAAAGGATCCTGCACTACTTGAAGGCCACCTATGACTATGGAATCTTATACAGAAGGGAAGGAGCTGAAGAACTTCAAGCCTTCACTGACAGTGACTATGCTGGAGATTTGGAGGATCGAAAAAGCACATCAGGATATTTATTCACCCTGAGTTCTGGTTCTGTGTCTTGGTTGTCGAAAAAACAGCCCATAGTCACCCTCTCTACAACAGAGGCAGAGTTTGTGGCAGCTGCAGGATGTGCAAGTCAAGCTATTTGGATTAGAAGAGTTCTAAAGATGCTTGGCTATGATCAAGAGAATTTCACCACGATTCAGTGTGATAACAGCTCAACAATTAAGTTGTCGAAGAATCCAGTAATGCATGGGAGAAGCAAACATATTGATATCAGGTTTCATTTCTTAAGGGATCTTGTAAGAGATGGAATCATTAAGCTTGAGCATTGTGGCACACAGGATCAGGTAGCAGACATAATGACCAAACCATTAAAGGTGGAGATGTTTCAGAAGCTTAGAGAAAAGCTGGGAATTTGGGCTGCATCTGTATAAACTAGCTGCTGCCCTGCAACTAGTTTAGGGAAGGAAATGAAGAAGTCGACACACTGCATTGGAATAAAGAAATTTGGCGCGCTGCATTCAAATATGGATTTTGGCGCCAAAAGTCAGCTGCTGCACCTCGAGCTGAATTCACGCTGAAGAAATGAGTTTGTTTCATGTTTTACAGGACTTAGTGTTTATCTAGTCCGTTTACTTGGTTTAGTCAATAATCACTAGATTTTAGGAGTCAGTTAGTAGGTTTTGATTCATTCAAATTGGTTAGCTGTGTTCATCCGAAAAGCTGTTCTTCATGCTGAAAAACAGGAAGATCAGTTCGAATGTAAGGCTATTTAAAAGCCAGAAATCGTTGAATAACATGGAGTGATTAAGCAATATTACTCTCAAATTCTGTTTATCTCTACATTCATCCTGTGATTCCAACAATAACCTCCCTATTTTCATTTTTTTTTTAAGTTTTCCCCACTTAGAGCAGCAGCCCTAAGCTTTATGCCTGCTGCCTGGAAGCCACCGATCACGCCTTGGGTAAAAGCCAACACATATGGTTCTTTTCGGGGGTCGAGAATTGCAGGTTCTGGGGAATTTTTAGGGATCACCATTCTAATTTTTTCGGATGTTTCTCTAAAAGGGTTGATGCTTTAAATGCAATTGAAGCTGAGATGTTTGATGTTTGCAGTAATTAAACTGATAATAGCTGCTTGGAGCAAGGGTTGGCATCACTTGTGGGTGGAAAGCGACTCACCTTTAGTTGTGCATTTCTTTAACAAGCTAGTTTTTGCTCTTTGGTGCTTGGCGCCTTAAAGTGCAATGCAAGAATGCTGTTCAACTCGCTGCTCAAATGATAGTTAGGTTGACACATGTTTTTCGAGAAGGGAATGTTGTTGCAGACGTTCTTGCTAATCATGGGGCATGCATGACAGGCTTTTGTAGGAGGGATGATATTCCTCATTTCATTGTCCAGGTGTTTAACAGGGATTCTGAATCACGAGCCTCTCTTAGAAGATGTTAAACATCGTTTCTATTCATTTCTTTGTGTGGGTTTGATTTTTAATATGTAGCTTTTGTGTGGTATAGATGTTTTGTCTCTTTTGGCTTGGTTTTAGTCTTGGTCTAGTCCCCGACCTCATTGTATACGTTCTTTTGGTGTTTTAATAAATTTTCGGATCAGGGCGTTGAGTTAGTCCTAATCCGCTTACCCAAAACAAAAAATTCTACCAATCAACAACTGTGAAGGCTACTACCTCCAAAATTATCTACAATCCACATAGCTATGAAGCTACTACCTCCAAAGTTATCTGCAATCTATATAACTGCATCTACTGAATGCATAATCAAATACTCACTGCATCTAATGCAAACATAACCAGAATTACCGAATCATCTAACTGAGATCACAACTTCAATTAAATGATTCATATGAGGGAGATGAAAATATGAAGGTTACCGAGATATGATGCTAGCTGAGGAGATGAGAACATTCTCTTATAGGAGAAATATGGCTCTGCAATTTCGCACATCAACGAGGATAGCAAGTAAGCCCACGGAACCGACTCACTGGATTTTGCGACCAAAGCATCCAAGTCGGAAAGCTTGGTGACGATTCGAGAAGAAATCGCATCGAGCTTCTCCGATCTAAGGACTGGATGACATCGAATGGACAAGCTAGTCACTGGATGAAAGGAGCAAACCAGGGAGAAATCGATTTGCAATTGGAATTCGGGTTAGGGTTCTGAAATTTGGAAATGAAATTAAAACCTACTCAAATGAAATTACGGAAGCAAGGATAAAGACAGAAGCCACAAGGCACCATATCAGGTACTATGGGCTACCATGATAACATTCATGGATTATTTGAAAACAAAAAACAAGGAATGAAGGAAGAAGAACGAGGAAGAAAGTGGACGAACTTTTAAGATTACATGCATTATTACTAAGTTAAATTCTAGAGTGAAAAAGCTTATTTATAGACATAACAACTGCAAAATACAAGATTACCCTTTTCTAATCCTAACAAAATGCAAAATGAGTGATGTGTGAGATTGGATAATTGAAGAAAATAAAAATGAAAAATGGGGAGTGGAGATGGGGTGTCCGACTGTTGCCGAAGAAGAATGAATAGTTGAGCTAGTAAATCCCCGTCTTGGTCTCGGTGCCTAAAACTGAAGGGAGGTGATTTGCCACGTGGCAGCCTCCCATTGGTCAGAACACCATTCCACACTCTCCCACCAGTCCCACGTGTAGACCTGGCATGTCAGCCAGTAACTCGCCTGCCAACCACCAACTAAAAACCCGTCCATTTAAGTTTTCATACCAACGGGTTGTAACCCGTTTAGAAGTCGTTAGTTAATGGGTGGAAATGGGTTGCCTGACGGGCCGTCTAACTCGCTAAGAAAAAAATAGAAGAAAACCTTACCCAGCTACCAAATCCAACCCAACGCATTCTCACTTCTCTTGCCCAACCAATTCGCACAACACCAAAAACGCTCCACCTCCCTAACGACTCCTCCAACTAGATCTACCAAATCCTCGACGAGATTAGCTCCAGTGTTAGCGCCGCCGTCGTCATCTGCAAAGTATTTTCTTCATTGTTGTCGTCATCTTTCTCGTAATTGTAAGAGATTGTTTTCTGCAATTTGTGTGTTAAAGTTGTTGAATTTGCTATTTTAGCCGTAACAATCCCGGCAACTGCGTCAAAAATTGTTAAGGCTAAAATAGCCTTACAATTTAACACTGTAAAAGATTGTCAATTGTAGTATAATGAAGCAGAGATCGTTTGATGACACGAATAGAGGCTATTTAATCTTGCAGAAAGAAAACAATGTCACAAAAATGTCTACTATTCCTATCGAATAGCAGACGAAAACACACCTAACTACCTAAGCTACAGGACTCAGAAATTATGAAATTTAACAGAACTATACTAGACACACAGAAGAACAGACACAAAATTTGAGAGTATTTGGAGTTAATTTACTATGGTAAATAAATCATGAAAAACAGGGGACAGAAGAAAAGAAAACTGGTTTGATTTGTGGTTAAGAAATTATAATAAAGAAAAGAAATAACAAACAATTACAGATAAAATTCAGATGATAAGATGTTAGAGACTCAGTTATCCTCCACCAAATATGTTTCAAAACATGCAAATCAATCAAGGTTTCAATTATTAGGTTGAGAAATAGGTTTCAATCAAGAACAAACCGTAAACGCACTGCGTAAGTTCTAATTACTTCTCTCAATTACTAGAGCAAGATGACGCACTGTTACTTAGCCTTTAGAATATTCGATCAAGGTATAGACGATATCTTGTCAACTTATTATCCTAAGCATTAAACTCAATAGAAGTTTGATTGAAACAAGTAAGCAAAACTAGTGTGGAACACCTACCTAGCATGTAATCCTCTTTATTTGGTTTCACCTATTGTTCTATATGTTTTACTACTTTGAACTAAGCCATATTAACCGTTTAAGAAATTGAACAACCTAATTCTAGCCCTAATTATAAGTTCATAATATTCTATGTTGGCCAAACATGAACATAAACAAGCAAAAGTTCTCTATAAAACAAAACCAAATAAACAACTTTCAGAACTTAATAATATTTGAAACCAATAATCAAAACATGTTCATGACATATTTAGGGTTTCTAGCCTCGCCCCTAACTAAGAAAAATCAGCCACACATGGCTACAAAAGCACACAAAGAAAGTCGAGTTTGAGAACAGTAAAGGAAAAATAGACCGTGGACGAAGGAGAGATCGATGATGGCTTGGTGGTTTTTTTCCCTTGATGAATTCTTAGGTGTTGTGGCAGCAAATAGAGGTCTAAATGTTTTCTAAATGAAGAGAGGGCGTTCTGATGGTAGGGTTTTGCTTTTTATAGCCTCTAAGTTTTCACAACTTCCTTTTTAGACTGTTCTTGACTAGGATCAATATTTGGGCTTCTCTTTGGGTGTCTTCCACATGTCATCTCGGATTGGCTCTTGGTCACATAACAATACTGATATCACTCATCAAAATAGTGCAAGAAACCTCAAGAAAACTTTTTGGAATTCAGCCCAAAAACTGTCTAAAACTTGACTCCTGCCCAGCTTTTCCAGAATGACTGATTTTATGTCCAACTTTAGAGCATCATAACTTCTAAATGCCTTCATCTTTTTGGATGATTCTTCATTCTAAAGTACAATACTAAATTAGATCTTCAACTTTTTTGAAGACAAATTCCAGATAAGACGTCATCCTGGTGCCCAAAAAAATGTCTTGAAAACTGAATAAAATAAGCAGCATGCAGTTTTCAGCTTTTTGTGTTTGTAGCTTCTATTTTGGTGAAGTGGTTCCATCGACTTTTCTTGATATTTTTGATCATATGAATAATCAATCTCCATCCTTGACATCTATGCTTCATAGTAGAAGCCTTGCTTTCATCATTTGAGCTCATATTTGCATTATCTTGCTCCATGAAGTACCTAAGAAAATAACAAAGTTAAAATTGACTTTTTAAAGGAGATAGCCAAGTAAGTACAAAGGTTAAACTCTAAAATCATCGCATTTTATGATCCTATCATTGAGAAATACCTCAGGTGTGTTATTAGGGAGAGACCTCGGCAATGGTGCAGACCCTTCCATGGGCAGAGTGGTAGTATAACTCTGCAATGGTGCAGACCCTTCCATGGGCAGAGTGGTAGTATACTAATAGATCGACTGATAGTTAGAAAAGCGAGATTTTTTCCTGTTAGGGCATTACATAAATAAGAGCTACGTGTGGCTTGATCCTTGAAGGCAGGGTACGTAGGCAGCATGACTGGGATTCGGGTGCAGTCACAAATATTTTTAGAACCCTAGGTCCTCTAAAAGATTGGTTTGAGATCCAAATACGGAAATCGGGATAACCTCCGGCTGTGAGGTCTATTCTGGTATCGTTTGGACTGTTTGAATTTTGTTTGGAAAGAGGGTTATCCTTTCTCAAGGGAGATTTCGAGTAAATCTCTTTTGGGATGGGTCCTGCACGTCCTAACCCAGGTTTAGGTAGGTAAACTTGGGTCGCGGCTTGACAATTAGTATCAGTGCTTAGGTTTAAAGCTCGAACCAAAAGTTTAGGTAATTAGAATCCTTGGAAATGTTTAAATGTTTATTTACTTTCCAAGTGGAACAAGTTGTTATAATTGTTAGTATGTGTGGTGGCAAGGGTGGCCACCTGGGGTTTAAATTAGTGAAGTTAAATGTAACAATAAAGGGGCTGAAATCGGTCAGGTTTTGTTCGCCTCTTGATGCTGGTTCGATCCATGGTGGTGGTGGTGAAGCTCAATTCAAAGCGTGGAGCGTGGAGTGGCAGATCAGAGTTTTTACCTTGCGGCGGTTCCGGTCCGAATCAGACTTAACCTCCAGTTATAAAGTGTTTCTATTGCCTTGATCTACAAGTTTCTTGTTGGAAGTTTGTTGCAATCCGGTGTTTTGAGGGGCGGCACATGAGGCCCACGCGCAACCGCCTGTGGTGGCGCGTCCGGTGCATTCAGGGGCAGTAGCTTGTCTTATCATCTTGTACTCGTCGATACGAGCATGTTGATATGTACTCCTAGCCTTGCTCCTCCTCTTCTTCTCCGATCCTCCTCTTCTCTTTCTCCATCACCGGTGTAAAAACGAAAAAAAAAGCAAAAAAAAAATTTAATAAAAAATACAAGGAAAAAAAAGAAAAAATAATATGAAAAAATAAAATAACTATAGCTGACGAATTTTAATAAAATTCGTCGGCTAAAGTTAAAAAAAATAATAACTATAGCCGACAAATTTTGTTAAAATACGTCAGCTAAAGTTTAAAAAATAAAAATAATAACTATAGCTGACGAATTACTCTAAAATTCGTCGGCTAAACTTTAAAAAAGAAAAAAATAATAATAACTTTAGCCAACGAATTTTATTAAATTTGTCGGCTAAAGTTAAATAAATAAAAAAATAAAATAAAAATAATAGCTACAGCGGACGAAATTTAATAAAATTTTGTCGGCTAAGGTCCAAAAATTCGTTAGCTAAAGTCTAGAAATTAAACGACGAAATTTTTTTTTGTCGTCTAAATAAATGACTTTAGCCGACGATGAACAGTAATTTTGTCTGCTAAAGTCTTGGCCAATGGCTTTTTCTCGACGACTTCTTAGCCAACGACGTTTCGTCGGCTAAGACTTTAGTCGACGAAATTTAAAGTTTATTATTTTTCTAAACCCTAAACCCAACCTTTCTCTCTTTTCAATTATTGATCACCATTAACCTTGCTAATCAATTCTGGGTTCACACCTTCTTAAATTAGACTTGTTCCTTTCTTCACAATTTAAACCCAGAAGAATTTCTAAAAAAAATGATAATGTTTCAAGGGTGGAGATCCATTGATGTTAATGACTAGTTGACGAATTTCTCCATAATAATTTATTACACCCACTTTTCAATCACATTTTTTCCTCTTCACCGTTCAGTTTATAGGTCTATTTAAGTAGATCACTTCTACAAATTTTTCAGTCAAATTGGTGATCGTTAAGGTATCGAATTAGATCAAATCAATGGATGATCCAAATATGTCAAACATGAACCGTTCAAGTTTATAATCGGTGAATCACATTTATAAATGCGTTAACAATTTTCAATTTGTATGAAACTTTATAAAGATGATCTACTCATATATATATATATACCAGAGACCACGGAAGCAAAGCATAAGTTTAAAACATAATTGAATTTAAAACAGAGTACAACTGAGTTTAATACATTCAGAACTTAAAATCAAATTACAAATAAATTTACTAATTCAAAACCGATGCATGAGGTTTTGGGGTGAAGAAAGTAAGGGAAACTATTGACTAAGGTAAACTGTTTAATTGGAGAGCTGGAGAGTGTTTCTGAAAATGAAAAACTTGAGAGAAGAACTTCTGAAAAAACTTGCGAATGACTGAAGGAGGGGAGCTCCTTATAAAGACTTGAGGGTTCGGGAATCACGCTGGGGAAACAGCTTTTACTGTAGGGAATCTGCTTTTACTCAGAAATGGACAAAACAGGAAGCAGCACGATTAGCTGTGATTTTACTATTCATGAATAGTGACTTGTCTTCAGATTTCAAAAGGATCCTGACTGTCTTGATACTGGGTTTGTTCGTACCAATTAGTTGGTAATTTTGATGAACTGGCAGGCTTCTGAGGACTTGTATAACTTCTCTGACTGTGGGTCGAAGAGTGAGAAGAAGAGGAGTCTTGGGCCCTTTCTTCTTGGGCTTCTTCTTCAATTTTAACTTGGGCTGCTTGGGCCAGTAACTGGTCTGCTAACTGCTTGATTTCTGCTGAACTTAATCCTTTGCTAGATGAGGATGACTCGGTTATTTCTTTTCCTCTTGATTTTGGTAACTGTGAAGTTGGGGTAAGGGCCAAAGGCGGCAGATTTGGAGTGACCGGAGGAATGACTGATGCTGATGCAGCTTGGACTGGAAATTCAGTATTGAAGGCGTCAATGATGCGTTCAGATTTGAATTTGTCCCACCACTTGACTAAGTATTTCCGGCTGACTAAGTAATCCTGTAATTCAAAATGCCATTTGAAAATCCAAGGGACTTTGTATTTGGCAATGAAGTGTAGAGTGACTGGAAATCGTTTCTCATAGTCTGAGAATTCTCGAGTTGTGGAAAATTCGGAGACTAAAACTTGAAGAGCTTCTGGAAGGATGCCGATTGGGCACCCAAAGGTGCTCCACCAATTTTCAAACCACATTGGGAACTTGCCATTGAATTTGTGGTCAAAATTGAGGAACCAAGAGTGACTGAAATCTTCGTTTTGATGCATGAAGATTTTGAACCATGCATCTTCATAATCATAATAATTAAAAGTTAACTCGCCTGCTTTGTGGAAAGTGTATGGGGGATCTTTCCAATCAGATAAATGAATAATGTTTACTATATACAAGGAATGGTAAAGTAACTTAGTTGAATCTTTGGGATCAAAAATCCCTTTGATTGTGACTGATCCTGTTGCAAAGAGAATATCCCTGTAGTATTTGAGGGAATGACTTGGGTGATTAGGAACAAAAAAGAAGCCTGGTGGGCAGTAATACTTGACTATGGAGATTGGGTTCTTTAGGTGACTCATGTTTGGCTCAACACAAAACATGTCTTGACTAGTGCGTAAAACATAAGGTGATGATTTACGAAAATTGGGCTTGGAAGGATTGGGGGTGCTGACTTTGAAAGGATCATGGGGATTAACCAGGGCTGACTGGAAACTGGGCTTATTTGGGCCAAGAGTAGTGCCAACGTAGTTGGGCCTAATAGGGTTTTGACTGGAATAGGGGATTAATTCTTGTTTTACTAAGTGCTGACCTTGGGGTTTTTCTTCAGGTGGGCTTTGGGGATTTTTCCCCGTTTGTGATCTGGTCCTCATGGGAGGATGCATGAGTTGAACCCTGAAGAAATTCTCTGGTTAGAAAATCAGGGATATGATTGTCACTGCCTTTGATGAATGCAATTTCAAAATCAAAAATACTTAAAATTGCTTGCCAACGGGCAAAAATCTGTTTACTAGCAATATTTTGAACATCTTTTTCCAAAACGTGTTTAGCGCTTTTGCAGTCAACACGGACTAAATTTTTTTGATTTAATAAGTCATCTTGAAATTTACTAATACATAAAACAATAGATAAAATTTCTTTTTTAATAGTACTATAATTGCGTTGTGATTGTGACCAAGCTCCAGAATGGAACCTAACTATTTGTTCTGGCTGGTTGGGAGAGGTCTGTTGCTTAAGGATACCTCCATAGCCTAATTCTGAGGCATCAGTTTCTACAATTTTAAAAGAGCCTGTTAAGGGAATTCCTAGACAAGGTGGAGTTTTCACATGCGTTTTGATTTCTTGAACAAGAGTAGTATGAATGGAAGTCCAAGGAGGAGGGTTTTTCTGTAATCTGTCAAAAAGTGGTTTGCATTTTTGTCTGAGATTTTGATAGAATTCAGCAACATAATTTAGGGAACCTAAAAACCTTTGGAGTTGGTTTTTATCTAAGATAATATCTGGGAATTTATCAGCAAATTGAATAACTCTGTTGATTGGAGTGATTTGGAGTTGGTGAATACTAAATCCTAGAAATTGTATCTTTGTTTGGAATAATTGAATTTTTGAAGCCGAAATTACGAGTCCATTGGTTTTGATGATCTGAAAGAATTGGTGTAAATGTTTCCAATGTTGTTCAATGGATTGTGAAAATATTAGAACATCATCAATGTATACGATTAAAAAATGACTATAAGGATTGAGTATATCGTTCATGATGTTTTGGAATTCACTTGGGGCATTTTTGAGTCCAAAGGGCATTACATTCCATTCGTAATGACCGAAAGGGGTGACAAAAGCAGTTTTGTATTTGTCATCTTCATGTATCTGGATTTGCCAAAAACCAGATTTCAAATCGAATTTGGAGAATATGACTGATTTATTTAATCTGTTAATGAGATCTCGTTTATTAGGTATAAGGTATCTAATCCATTCTAAAACAGTATTAAGTGGTTTATAATTAATTACTAACCTTGGGGTACCTCTTTCAAGTTCAGCATTTTTTTGAACGTAAAAGGCAGCACACGACCATAGAGATTTACTATGTCTAATAATTCCTTTGTGGAGTAGGTCTTGGATTTCCTTTTTACAGAATTCCATTACTTCGTGATTCATTTGTATTGGTCGTGCTTTCGTTGGAATATTCTTTTCATTGAAATCCTTTATATATGGAAGGGTAACAATATGTTTTTTCCTGTGCCAAAAGGCAGTAGGGATATCGGAGCATAATTCTTTAATAATTTTCTCTTCAAAATTCTTGATTTGTTGTTGGAGTGATGGATTATGTAACTGGTCATCAATTCTCTTTAAATTAATTTCTTCTTTAAGAAAAACTATTTGTTTTTGTTTTGATTGGATCAAATTAATTGTTTTTGAGATTGAATTGTCTTGAAATGCTTTTAATGTATATATTTCAGGATTTGAAAGAAAAGTAAATTTAACTGGTTCACCAAATGAGTAGGTGATAATACCATTGTATTCTGTTGTATATGGGTAAAGTAAAGTAATAAAAGGAAGACCTAGAATTACTTTGTCAGTTAAATTTTGGACCAGAACAAAAGATGTTTTAAAACAAACATTGTTTTGACAAACATGGGCTTTAGAGATTTCATATCTAATGTTCATTTTTGAGCCGTTAGCAGACCTAAGGGACTCTTTTGTTTTCTCAAAATATTTAGAGGGAATTAGTCCTTCTTGAATACAGTTAAGGTCTGCACCAGAATCAATGAGTGCAGTGGTAATTAATTGAAAGTCTTTTATTTGTAATTGAATAGTGACATACCATTTTTTTAAATTAATCTGTTGAATAATATTGATAGTATTGTTTTCAGATATTTCTTGTTCACGTAATGTGGATGGTTCTAAAATATCTTCATTTGGGAACTGTTGTAACTTGAGAAATTGGGTATCAATTTTTAATATGTTTAAATTGTCTTTGATGTCTTTATTTTCATAAATAAGATTTAAATGTTGATTTTGTAAAGTTTGTATTTGTGTTTTAATGGTTTTGATTTCATGTTGGAGATCTTGAAGTGTGATTTATTTTCTTTTATTTTTAAATTTATCAAAGGTTGTAGTAAGGGATATTTTCTCTTGGGGAGTTTTGGTTGTATTTTCTTGAGTGATTAAATTTTTTAATTTTTTAAGGTATTCTGCTTTTAGGTGTGGATTATCAATTTTTCCTATTAAGTCTATTAATAGTTCTTCTTGTTCTTCCTGTTTTGAAAGAACATTAATTGTTTTTGATTTACAGCAAGTATCTCCACAACCTAAAGCAATATCAGGTGAGGAATAACTAGCAGAATCATATGAAGAGGAAGATGAATTTAGTTGGAGAGATTCATCTTTACTTTGGTCAATTTCAGAATCTGTGTCTTTTAGTTCTAAGATTTGAATGAGTTTATCTTGATCTTCTTTACTAGTAATTGTTTGTTTGATGGTATTTTTGACTGGGCATTTATTGGCAAAGTGTCCGGGTTTGTTACATTTGTAACATTTGGTGTTGCTTTTATCAAAATTTTTGTTTCTACGAAATTGGTTATTTGGTTTTGAACGATGTTTTTGGAATTTATTTTTAGAATAAAATGTATTTGGTTCAAAAATATTTTGAGCATATCTATTGTGTTTATGTTTTCTTTTATGAAAATGATTAGGGGTGTAATGTTGTTTTCTTCTTCTCGAAGGAGGAAGAGAAGGCAAACCATATTGTTCACAAAAATTGCCTAATTCGTATTTGGCTGTTTTCTTATCAGATTTAAGTTGAGCATTTAACTTCATATCGATACACATTTTTAATCCTTCCTTTTGTATTGTAGTAATAATGTTTCCATATGTGAGAGCATCATAATCAATATGACATGTGTCAGTACTTAAAACTTGTCTGATTTTATGTGCAAATAATTTGGGTAAACCATTAATAAATTTTTCTTTCCAGAAAGGTTGATTACTGTCATCTCTGAGCATGCCTCTGGAGATAAAAACATCTTTGTACCATTTGAAATCACTTAAGGTTGAACATTTTAAATTGCTAAGTTGATCATGAATTCTAGAAGTAATATGACTAGGTGTACCAATAAAATGTTGAATAATGGTGAAAAATAAAGTGTTAACTGCATCTGATATCCCCATACCAGTGTTTTCATCAAAAATGGCATTTCCATTGTCATCACGTCTGATTGCATGTTTGATTTCTAAACGTGCCTCAGCCGTTAGATGTTTATCCCACCAGGAATGGAGCATTCCAGTGAAACCAGTTGAAAGTATTTCAATAATTTCAGGTTGGGTAAAATTGTGGTTAGTGATGTAACTATTGGCGGTCATTGACATATGATGGAGTTTATTTAAAATTTCTTGTTCAGATAAGTTATCTATGTTCCACTCATAAGTTTTGTCAGAAGAAACTGAGAATTGATTATTAGAGAAATTAGCAGGTTGAATATCAATAGGTAAAGGTCGTTCAATACTATTTCTGAATCTTGATTTTCGGGGATAATTAAGTCTAGATATTTGAAGGTTTTGGAATGTTTGGTTTATTTTAGAAATTGTACTGGAATCACTATCAGATGAATTAGATGTGTTTTCAGTAGCATGGATAACTGAGATACTGTTACTAGGTTCTGGTTTTAATTTATTTAGCATTTTTTCAATTTTTTGAACGGTAGAAGTTGGTTTGAGTATGGGTTTATTGAGATTACTGAAATGTATTAATGGTGGTTCAGGTTGAGATTGGGGAAGTATGCTAACTTTAGAACATATTGAGTCAATTTTTGTTTCGATTTTATCTAATTGACTTCCTATGGTGACTAGACTTTGGTTTGAGTAATTGTTTTGTTCAATTATTTTCTTATGATCTGGATCTGGTTTTTCATCAGGGATTTTAAAAGGTGAGGCCATAATATGTTGGTTTAAATGATCAATTACTACAGTTTCAACAGGAGGGTGAGAAGAGGTGATTACTGAAGAAGTAGTTTTCCATTTAGATTTAGTTAAAGTCTGGATTTTATTTTTGTTTATTAGATCAATAAAGTCAAGGAAGAATATTTCAGTTTTAGTTTGCAACATGTGATTTTTCCAATCTTGGAATAATTGTTTTCTTTGTTCAATTAAAGGGAATGTTTTCTGTTAATTCCAAGTTTTGATCTAATCTGGAGTAATTGATGGTAAATGATTGATTAAGGGTATTTAGTTGAGGATTAATAGGAGGAATGACTTCGAAATCACCGGCTGTAGGAGCAGGGGAAGTGTCTTCGTCTTCTTCTGCTTGATTTGGAGTCTCATATTGAGGATAATTGACTTGAGAAGTAGTTTTAATATTTTTAATTTTTAAATTTTTTATTTCTTCTTCTAATTCTTGGATTCTGAGAGTTTTAATTTCTCGGTCTAGATCGGCATCTCTTCGAGAAATAGAGGAATCCGCCAAAGTAGAACCAGGAAAAGAATGTCTGGCTGAAACGAAGGAGTTTCGAGATGACTGCCCTAACTGTCTGGAAGATTGGCCTAATTCCTGGATTCTAGTTTGTTGGCTAGGACTGGAATTTAGAAAATTGATTTTTACTGTTCCATCATTATTTTGTTGGATAAAGTTTAAATCAGAAATATTGTGTTGTATCTGAACAGGATGATTTTCACAAGTGAGAGACCATTCTGTAGGAAGATGAATTTCTGACCATTTAATTGTTTGTGGAATTTGGATGTTAGCATTTTTATGACTGCTTTGAATTAATAATGTTTGATTTTTAGGACTTTTAATAATAGCTTGAAAATTTATATTGGTACCTGTGACTTTGTAATGGATTCTGTAAACTAAGGCTAAGGGTTGAGTACCTTCAAGTACATTATAACCTGATGTTTTAATGTTTAACGTTAAAGCTTTTAATATGTGAGGATCACTAAGGCTGATTGTGAAATCAGGATAGCAATCAAAATGAATTGGGCCATAAAAAAGGCTTGATTCAATAACTCCAAGGGTACTGTCAGTAAAGTCAGTAAACCTTGCATCTCTTAAACATAAGAGAACCGAGGCATTAAGACCTTTTCTGGTTAAAGGTTTAATACCAACTTGTACTAATCCTATATGTAGGAAATTGTGACCATCTTTTTTTTGTTTTTTAATTGATTCTGGGCTGAATAATTGACATGTTTCATGTTCTTTACTTAATGCATAAACTTGTTCAACTGTTTTAATATGATGTTCATTATTAAAGGCGGTCAAAGACCATTTTTTCTTGTAAATTTCTTTACTGGGAACTTTTGGAATGTTCCAATCGTTTATATCTATATTGTCATTTGATTGATATTCTAATTGTTCTTCATTAACTATGGTAGGAATCCTATTAAGGGAGGAGGATCTACTGGAACTGGAGGTAACTGAGGATGATCTAAAGAGTCTACTCATAATTAGAAGGGATCGGAAGGCTGACCTGAAACTTTAAGGTAAAGAGGTTTTCCTGAAAGGACTAAGTGTCTAAAGGACTAGGTTTTCTCTTCTCCGCTCACGCCGCAATCGCTCAGGCCACACTTGGGTCTTACTGTTTGGTCCTGGAAACTTATTGTTTGGGTGGAGAAAACTAAGGCTTAAAGACAGGAAGAATAGAAAGGAAAAACCAGAATAAATTAAAGTAAAAGGGCAGAGAAACAATCACTTCACAAAAATAAATAGATTTCAAAGAACAAACTCAGAAACCACACCTAGGCGGTAGTCCGCCACCTGGGGTTTGAGGACATTTAATTAACTGACAATAATAACATGATCATAACCCTTACGGCTCTGATACAATAATATATATATACAGTCCGGATCAGGAGCGGAGGTCCGTTCCTAAGCTTAGGAACGGATTTCATCATTTTGACCCACTTCCCGATCGAATTTCCTCAAACTTCCTTCTAGACATATCTATATCATCTTGTGTAGATCATCTCTGCAAAATTTCAGTCAATTTGGTGATCAGGAAGACCTTCAAACTTATGTTACAAAAAAGATGGACAAACTGGACAGAATTCTGTCCGTCAGTTTTGTAACGCAAGTTTGAAGGCCTTTATGATCACCAAATTGGCTGAAATTTTGTAGAGATGATCTACACAAAATGATATAGATATGTCTAGAAGGAAGTTTGAGGACATTCGATCGGAAAGTGGGTCAAATGATGAAATCCGTTCCTAAGCTTAGGAACGGACCTCCGCTCCTGATCCGCACTGTATGTATATATATATACATACATATATACTAGATAATCGAGGTGTGAATATGCGATCGAAATTAGAGTGAAACGAAAAATTCATCAACTAGTCCTCAATAAGAATGTCCTTAATAGAATCTCTCTCAATGTTTCAATTCCTAAATCCACAGGGTGGAGTGGTATCAGCCGCCACCTAGCTCACATTGCATCGTCTTGGTTGATACATTCGGTAGAGCAAATAATCTTTTTGATCTTATCTTTTTGATTTTTTGTTTTAGAAAAGAAGGAGTTTAGTAATCTAGTTACACCTCTAAATTTACCGAGTATATCTCAACAATATTTTTTTTCTTACACGGTCAATTTTACCCCTTGATTAACATTAATGTTATTTTTCCCCTTTTATTACCTATAATGATTGAGTTTAGTACATTCGGCAGAGCAAATAATCTTTTTTACATTGATTTTTTGTATAGATAATCTTTATTGGTTAATTCAACTATTGAACGGTTAAGATAACAATTGATGTTGTTAAAAGTAAATTTTGAGGAGATCGAACGAACTACTTAGTCCGATCTAGATCGGACCCAAGATTTTTCAATGTCACAATGGTGTTTGTCCTTATCAGAATCAAAGAAACTTTCTATACTTTACTTAATTTAAAATCTCTTCTGTCATTCGTTTCTTTTTTTCATACTTGGGGTTTCATGTAGCACGGTAACGGTGCCTTAGGCCCTCGGGTTACTTTAGGGCGCATTTGGCGCTGGGTCTTGCAGCGGGAGAATGGTGGTCTAGGGCGAAGTTTTGACGCCTATACAGAGACGTTGAGGGAAGCATCAGGTGAGTTTTCAGATCGGTAGGCAGCCAAGGTGATCCATGATCTTGATTCCATAACGGCAAGGCGTTTTGACTCGGTGGTGATCGTTTTGCTATAGCTGGTTTGTTTGGGTCAGCTATCGGCTTTCGTGTAGAGGAGAACAGACCGGGTTTTGCGTTGGAGGAGGAGTTTGAACTTGCTTCTCAGAAGAGTCTCACCAAGTTAGTGGCCGGTCATGGGGTTGTGGTCGGGATGGTTGCCAGACTGAGGGTGGCGTGGGACCAACTTTGACGATCTTGTCGAAACTCCAGCAATAATTGACCCGCTTCTATGTTAAGGGTAGTGGGTGTGGCTTGGGCTTGTGGGCATTTTCATTCTCCCTCCTTAATCTAATTTGGGTGATTACCTTGTTTTGGGTTTTGGTGATTCTATTAGATTTGGGTAAGATCTATTCATGTCATATTGAAGAGGTCGCCCCCTTTTTGATGGAAAGGTACACTGAGATGATCTTAGGACTCGATTCATTGAGCCGGGGTACTATTATTTGGTTATATAGATAATTGCTTTTTAGACCTAAATAAAATCCACTTGTAGACATAATTTTTCAGTTAGCCTCTTTTTTGTAGCTTGTGTAGTGTAGTAGTTTAGTTTTTTTTAAATGCACTTTATGTGAACATTGTTTATAATATAGAGTTTGTCTTTTGACATGTTCCGAACTTGACCTAGGTATGGTCGTCTAACTTATAAATAGAAAGTCTTAAAATATGCATATATATTGGTCAACTGTATAGAACAGTTTCAACGAGCAAAACCAAAATTAGCAAAACGAATGTGTAATATTAGTAGGAATGATCGAATGATGATCTAATATTGGCCAGTCTAAATATATCGTGTAGTAACGAGAATGTGTAGTACGAAGACCCAGTGTAAACGAATCCAGGTGGAAAGTTGTTATCCGATTAACTAAGAGACTGATAATCCATTTTCTACGTTGTTCAACATTGGTATCCCTGATGTTCTCACCTCTATATAAACCATTCAAGCTAAGCACACATTTCATTTCAACGAGCTGGTCTCACGTTTTTCTTTAAGTTGTCTTCAGGTCAACTAGTACAGAAGCTCACTTACCTGTAAAATTATATGTTGATTGACGATTAAGCTATTGAAGAATTAACTTTGGTTGAAGTACGAAGAAGAAACAATGGCGGGGGGATTCGGCACTGCAACGGGTGGCACAGAATTCGAAGCAAAGATCACACCTCTTGTGATCATTTCTTGTATAATGGCTGCTAGCGGAGGCCTCATGTTTGGTTATGATATCGGAATTTCAGGTACATGAAACTATTACTCGAAATCCAATAACTGTTTCTTTCTAACATGCTTTCATTTATGCAATTGATTACATTTGGTGGATTGATGCAGGGGGTGTTACGTCGATGCCAAATTTTTTGAAGGAGTTCTTCCCGACTGTCTATAAAAATCAAGAAAATCCTGGACTTACTGGAAACTACTGTAAATACGATAATCAAGGGTTACAAATGTTCACTTCTTCATTGTACCTTGCGGCTTTGATAGCAACATTCTTTGCATCGTACACAACAAAGGCATTGGGTCGAAAGATGACTATGTTGATAGCCGGGATTTTATTTTTAGTCGGAACGGCTTTTAATGCCGCAGCTATCAACCTTGCCATGCTCATTATTGGGAGGCTCTTACTTGGTTGTGGCGTCGGTTTTGCTAACCAGGTTCTTTGATTTTTCTCTAACTTAGCTTTGCTATCTCTTACTATCTTACACTATAATTGATTGTTTGCACAATTTCTGTGTATATGTAACAGGCAATTCCACTGTTTCTTTCGGAAGTTGCACCCACAAGAATTCGTGGGGCACTTAACATACTCTTCCAGCTCAATATAACAATTGGCATTCTCGTTGCAAATCTTATCAACTATGGAACTTCCAAGTGAGCCCAATGATCAATCTTCTCAATTGAAATCATCATCTTCCCAATGACCCATATCATCAAGTTTAGTCTTTCAGATTGTTAATACGTAACTATTAGTATCTAATTTGCTTTATACCACCATGCAGACTTACAACGGGATATGGATGGAGAATATCACTGGGTTTGGCCGGAATTCCGGCGCTTCTACTAACTTTGGGGTCTCTTATTGTAGTAGATACTCCTAGCAGTTTGATTGAACGAGGCAAGTTAGAGCAAGGAAAATCAGTTCTTAGAAGAATCCGTGGTGTTGACAATGTTGAACCAGAATACTTGGAGATAGTGGAGGCAAATCGTGAAGCAGCGGAGATCAAAAACCCCTTCCAAAATCTCCTAAAGCGAAGGAATAGGCCGACTTTGATCATTGCAATGATGATGCAGGTCATGCATTGGTGTTTTTGAGTTTCGATATTTTTCATAGTATTTTTCTTGTTGATGTATGAATACTAATTCTGATACTAATATGCATGTTACAGATCTTCCAACAATTTACCGGTATCAATGCCATCATGTTTTATGCTCCAGTTTTGTTCCAGACTTTGGGTTTTAAGAGTGATGCCTCCCTTTACTCGGCCGTAATAACAGGACTCGTCAATGTTCTCTCAACCGTTGTATCAGTTGTTCTTGTGGACAGAGCTGGTCGCCGAATGCTCTTGATCGAAGCTGGGGTTCAAATGATCCTTTCTCAAATGGGAGTTGCCGTAATTATGGGACTTAAAGTTAAGGATTATAGCAACAACCTCGGACATGGCCTGGGAATTCTAGTGTTGGTTTTGGTTTGTAGTTTCGTAGCATCCTTCGCATGGTCTTGGGGTCCTCTCGGGTGGTTGATCCCTAGCGAGACATTCGCTGTTGAAGCTCGCTCGGCTGGGCAAAGTATAGCTGTTTTTACCAACATGCTCTTCACATTTGTTATCGCACAAGCCTTCCTATCGATGCTTTGCCACATGAAGGCTGGCATATTTGTTTTCTTCTCAGCTTGGGTCCTTCTCATGACAGTTTTTACCATCTTATTAATTCCTGAGACTAAGAATATTCCTTTAGATGAGATGAATGAGAAAGTGTGGAAGAAACACTGGTATTGGAAGAGATTCATGGATGACTACGAAGATGAACCCAAGGGGGAGGTTTAAACATGTTTACGAACTGTATACATATGGGAATCCTACACCATTTGATTTAAATTGGAGACATCGATCTCAATTGCATATCATGGCAGTTGTTTATGTAGTTCAGAAGTGTGTGATTTTTATGCTTCTGATTTGTTGCAATAATTGTAATGCATTATGTAAGAGCTTTCATCTCTTCTAATGGCCTATCTCTTCATCTTTGCTCATGTCTTCTTGGGATATATATTTGAAAAAATTTCAGTTTACCCCTTTAATTTTTGTGTTAAAATCAGTTCAGTGCTGTAACTTTTTTTAAAATCAGTTTGCTTCTTCAACTTTAAGAAAATTTCAGTTTACCCTCTAATCTTTTGTGCCAAAATCAGTTCAGTTTACCCCCTAATTTTTGGTTTGAGCTTATATGCTTGTGCACATTGTAGACTGTTGTGCTGAAATTTGGGCTAGATGTCCTTTTTTGGGCACTAAGTTTTATCTAAGGGTGGGATCGGTATGGTATGGTATGGGATTTGACCTATTCCGATACTGATTCTGATTTTTTTTTGTATCGGTACGGAACGGGACGTGTGATTTTAAGGCTTGATACCGAACCGTCTCGATACCGAAAAATTTGGAACAAGTTTGGGACAAATCGGGACATAAGATTTTAAGTTAGGATTTTATATCTATAAATTAAAAAATCACTTTTATACTATATTTAGGCAATATTTAACACTTTTTCTTAACATAAATTAACAAACTGACATAATTAGGCGATTTCATCACTTTAAGAAGGTTAATTCTTCATTATAAATACATACTTTTTTCTTTAAAACTAGTAAAATTATAAATTTGGGAGGATTCGGGATGGTTCGAGACATTCGGTATCTATTTGGCTCATACCGATCTCGAACCGATTACTAAATTCAGGATTCGATACGGTTCGGGACAACACTTTTTTCACTTTGTGTCCCGACCCGATCTGGTTCGGTACGGGACGGTCGGAATCGGTATCAGGATTTCGGTATCAAACTCCCACCCCTAGTTTTATCTTAATGTTTATATTTATTTATTGTTTCATAATTTTGGCTACATTTATTGCCAGCAAAACGTCCCTATGTCAGGTGTACACGACAAGTCAAGCTATGTACTAGTGTGTGCAATCAAAGTGTTGTCTGCTCTAGGTGGGAATTAAGATTCTTACTTTATCAAATGGTTGATGTTGTTTAGTTGTAAATTGAAACTTAATGGCGTTGGATATATATTCTGACAGCAATATAGTTGAAAAGCTCTATTATTGGAAAATTTGAAATGTGATTGTGTTACATGTTAAGTTATATTTCTAGTATTTCATCATTAGAGAAGTATTATTTGACTACATGTTTATTTGACTACATGTTTATTGTAGAAGTTTTCGACATATTATGTATTGACTATTGAGTAATAATTTTTCTTTTAATACAAAATGGGGTGTAACATTTCTTAGGGCCCATGAAATTAGGTGATCTAGGTTTGCGTTTACTGGCCTATGCCCAATGCTTGCTCTATCAATATGATCTATTTAGGATTTTTCATATTGAGAAAAGTCTAATGTCACTAAACTAAATGATATTTGAATGTTGTTGTGAGTTTTTTTGTACCTTGGTTTGATGGTTTCCTTCTATAATGTATTTAAAGAAGGAAAAAAATAGGTGAAGACAAGTTAAGGACTAGAAATGATGATAGACATACAACTACAACTTTCAAAGACAAAATTTTACCTACATATAGATGAACTAGTAATCTCAAGTACTTTACCACTAGCTAGCTGTTATGGACTCGGTGTAAATTGGCCAGTTCATCAATGTGGTTAGAAAATATGGATTTTTCTAAGACCAGTACTTGTTCGTAACTACTTGATCAACATCGGTGTTAACTAACTTCTCGTACTCAGTTGACTAACCAACCATCGAGATTGAACACCAGCTCTACGTTTAATCACGCCATGAGAAAAGATGCTGACCATGGCACTCACTGAATCATCGGTTTTCTACGTTGAGCTTATGCACACAATCAACCCCATTTAGTCGACTCTATTTTTCTTTGTTGATACCTGCTGCCTTCTTGTAGATAATTAGGACCTGAAAAATAAAGGGTTATGATATTGGTATTTCAGGTATGACTCTTAAATCCAAAAATTAAAAATGTGTATCCTCCCTATAGATGTGTCCTTTGCATCCCGACTATATAATGCAGGGGGTGTTACATCTATGCCTGATTTTTTTGAAGAAATTTTTCCCAACAGTCTATAAGAGGCAACAAGTTCCAGGACTCGAAAGCAATTACTGCAAATATGACAACCAATACCGGCAGTTGTTCACATCTTCATTGTACCTTGCTGCTTTAACGGCATCATTCTTTGCTTCTTACACTACCAGAAAGCTAGGCCGAAAGATGACCATGTTGGTTGCTGGGATTTTATTGTGTTGGAACAATTTTAAATGCTGCAGCTTAAAATCTTGCCATGCTTATTATCGGAGGTTCTTACTTGGTTGTGGTCTTGTGGAGTTGGTTTCGGTAACCAGGTTGTTAATGTCTTTAATCTCATCTTGAACTACTACTAATTATCCAACTGTCAGTTTTTTTGTGCTTCACCAATTTTAATTAAGCATTATTTTTTTATCTAATTTCATTTCTATATATATATAAAAGGTCGTGCCTCTTTTCTAGGGCTGCACATTTCGTACCCCAATCCTGATCCCATCCCGGTCCCTTACCGAAAATTGACAGGACGGGACAAAATATAAATATTTTTGTATTTTTCGTCTGCTAAATTAAGACTAAAGCCAACGAAATAAATTGTCGTCGGTCTTGACCTAAGACTTTGGCTGACGAAATATAAAAATTTCGTGGCCAAAGTATTTAATAAAAAAATTAAAAAATCACTATAGTCTAAGAAATGTACTATAATTCGTCGGTTAAATATTGAAAAAAAATAATAATAAAAAAATATAGCCAAAGAACTATAGTACATTTCGTTGGCTAAATACTACTATAGCCGACGAAATAAGTCATATTTCGTCGGCTAAACCTTGAAAAAAAAATTTTTTTAAAAAATACTATAGCCGACGAATTATGATAAATTTCATCGGCTATAGTACTTTTTACACTAAAAACCATAAAATTTCTAAATTACCATCCAATCAAGCTTCAAATTACACAAATAATTTCATATAACCAACAACACCATCAAAAGTAGTCTAAACGTTTTTCATTAAATTATTTATAAATTGTTTATAAACCTATAAAACAATATAAAATCTATATCATCTAAATCTATATCTGCGTCAGGAGGAGGTTACTATTGAGGAGGTTGGGCGGAGCCGGAAGTCCCTGAAGCTGGGCAGCTGAAAACTCTTGCAAGTACTGAAACATCTGCTGCTGTTGTGCCTGGTTGGTGGCATATACTGCCGCATTATACTCCTGTAAAGCGGCAATATAGGCTGTCTGAGTGGCTTGCTGTTCCCGTAGCAACTGAACTTCCGCCTCTAGATGAGTCGTTTTGCTGCTGGTCGAGGCTGTATTTTTTTTGAAATCCGGGAGTGGTCTTCTTTACCCTTTCGCCCTTCTTTCCTAGACCCCGGCAGTAGAAGTTATTTTCTCACGGTGGGAATGTTGTGCCCATGATCCTCGCCCCAACCCTGAGATCCGAAGTGTCGATCCGAGACATGGCTTCGGACATGTCTTCCTCCTGCGTGTCTGGTCATGTCTCCCTTACTATAGCAGTCATTCCCTCGTCACTAGCATGCATCACCTTCGCCTAATTGGATAGTAAAAAATAATTAATTAACATAATGAAATATATATATATATATATATAATTTTTTTAAAAAAAATTGAAAACGTAAAAAGAGTACAATATCCTCCTAGGCGTCAGGATATATCTTCTCATACGTATAGACGTACCGGTTGACTTCTGGATGTTCCCTAGCCGCCTCGTCCATCAACGATGCAAACGGTCTAGAACCGGCATGATGGTTCCTTGTGTTGCGTTGCCGGTCCTGAGCGTTAGGACTCTATCCCTACAAAGGAAAAAAAATAAAATATTAGTAAAATATATTAAAACGTACTAATTCATAACAATATAAGAAATTTTTCTTTTAATTACCTGTTTATGAGGGTTGTTGAATTCTGAAATCAGAAGCCAACGCCACTCGTACTCCTTGAACTTGAACTCAACAGGGGTACCAGAACGTGCGTTCTCATGCGTAGTCCAGTGGGTCCGCAACTCGTTCTTCCACTCCTTGTACCTACAGATACCACAAAAATTATAAATATTATTAATTACACATATAATTTTCTATGTTCATTAACTTTCCAACGTACCTTCCCTCATGCACAACGTCCGCCCAAGTGTTCCGCAGGTCCTAGGGAACGTCAAACCACACCTGCATTAAAACGTTTATTAGTTTAGTTTTTCATGAATCAACAATATAATACATAATATTAATTGTGAATTTTTTAAAATTACCGACATTTCGTTGTGGACCATGTCCTTAACCTCCTGTGGGACCTCGCCCTAGTCTGACCACAACATAGGGACTCTATCCCTAATGAGTGCTCCCATGCGGTCGGAGTACATCCTCGTCTTCCCGCCCGATATTACATTGCCATTCCCGTCAGTATCGATGACGATCCTTCCCGAGGTACTCACGGTTTTCTCGAGAGCCTTCCCTATGACGGGGCCTCTCTTTTTCCTTGTCGGCTTGGCTCCAACGGTGCCTATAAAAAATTGATTATTAATAAATTATTCTTATTATGACATTATA
The DNA here is from genome assembly GCA_951800085.1 of Comarum palustre. Classification (NCBI taxonomy): domain Eukaryota; kingdom Viridiplantae; phylum Streptophyta; class Magnoliopsida; order Rosales; family Rosaceae; genus Comarum; species Comarum palustre. The sequence continues at coordinate 12,590,912 of OX637584.1, read as the reverse complement.
AGAAAACAAATTATTTATATTTCATTACTTGAGGGCGTTGGGGCGGACGCGACGGATTCCGACTTTGTCGCCGATGATAATACTCTCACAGAAATAAGATCCATACCAAAAGGCACAAAGTGGTAAGCCGCTGATGGGGTCACCTGCGGGGGCAGTGAATAAATCGGCGCCTTTGAGTCATCAACTGCAGGTAATACCGGTATCAACCGCGGAAGATAGAGAAGAGGCGGGAGCATCTGTGCCCCAGATGACCCTCCCTCCTAAACAGTAGGGCCCGAAGTCGGTGCCCTGTGTATCTCAGGCATATATATATACAAACACTGCTCCCAACACCAAAACTCAAAGCCCAGATCCAAAATCATATCCAAAATAATTCAATTCAATTCTCCAACCCTTATCATATACATAGATACATACCAATATGATATCCAAAACAACAAAATAGTCAAAAAATACAATTAGAAATTACCTCGATTTAGGGGTTTCGGCTGCTGATAGAGAGAGAGAGAGAGGTGGCAGTGGAGGTAGAGGAGGAGCCTCGGGGCGGTGTAGGCTGTGGAGCGCAGTGAGGCTTCGAGGAGGCGAAGGTTAAGGCGAGGATGTGGAGGCGGAGGTGGCAAAAGGAAGAAGAGAGGCCGATTTAGGGTTTCTGTTTTCGGGCGAGCATGGGTTTTTTTATATAGCCTAAAGTATAGCCGACGAAATACGAAACTCGTCGGTTATAATAATGATTTTCTTCCACTATTATTATGAAACTCGTCGGCTATAGTTTATTTAACTATAGCCGATGAATATTCAATAATATCGTCAGTTATAGTACTTTCATACTAATTTAATTAATTTATTTCTAATTTATATGTTTAATTATATTTTTATACTAATTCGACCATCAGATATCATTATTATGTTGAAACATGTGTATGGGTAAATTTTCAGCTTGATCTGACAATGTTAAGGACTCGATCCAGACGGTCAATACCGTAATTCAAACCCCTAAATGCTTCGTAACAGTAATTTGACCGTCTAAATTACGTATTTTGCCCGTACCTTCAACTGGAAATAGTTTCAAATCGATGAGATGCAACCAATGGTATAAAAAATTTATGAAAAATAACCATCGAAGATAAGGCTATCTCTAGAGAGAAATAATGAAAAAATGCATTAACCGCAGCTATCAGCACCGAAACTTTATCGAAATTACGTGATTTTTCAACCATAGACATATTTCATCGTTCCGGTCATATCTTATTTCACGACTTTTTTCGTTTGAAGCTTTTATATATAGTTTGTTTTTCAAACGGAACATTTACTTACACTTGGTAAACAAGTTAGACAACATTAGTATGCATGTTGTGATTGTGATGATCAATCTTGTGAAACAAAAATCCGACTGTCAGATATCATTATTATGTTGAGACATGTGTATGGGTAAATTTTTAGCTTGATCTGACAATGTTAAGGACTCGATCCGGACGGTCAATCTCGTTAGTCAAACCCCTAAACGCTTCGTAACGGTAATTTGACCGTCTAAATTACGTATTGTTTCCGGACCTTCAACTGTAAATAGTTGCAAATCGATGAGACACAACCAGTGGTATAAAATTATTATTTTATTTATTTAACTATAGCCGACGAAACATTAGGGCATTCGTCGTCTATAGTATAGGGTTTATGGTTTAGCCGACGAAATATTAAGGTAGTCGTTAGCCAAGATTGTTTTAATGGACGAAATACATCTTAATTCGTCGGCTAAGATAGTTTTAGCCGACGAAATACATCTTATTTCGTCGGCTAAGAGAGTTTTAGCTGACGAAACATGATATAATTCGTCGGCTAAACATATCTTAGCCGACGAAATATGGTCTATTTCGTCGGCTAAAACTTAAAAATGCATTAAAAAGGCTGTTTAATGTAAACCATACCAATTTCTTGTTCATATATCACCAAAATTAAACAAAATTATGAATTCAACACCTTGTAGCATATAAAGCACACATCAATTTGTATTATAAATTCAAACTAAGAAGGCTTGTAATCGGAGTCATCTATTGAGTCTTCTTCGGTGTCAGAATTAATTTCTGGCAATCTATGTATTTCCTCATCACAAGAGTCTTCATCTGTTTCTTGATTTGATTCAACATCAATATCGCTGCGACACAGACATTTAATGTACGAGCAATAGAAAATTGTATTCTCGTTAGCATTATCCATCACATATTCAATAAAACTAATAACTCATTTACTATATCTTTTGTCTCATTTTGGAAGCGAGATCCAACTCTTATCCATATCCTGAAAAGATAACATAATATATATGTATAAACCCTAATTAATTAATTAAATTTTCAAATCATTTAGTATTCTATCTACAGTTAACGTATAATTAATTAATAACAAATTAATAATTAACACACACACATATATATACTAATTACTAATTATATAACAATATTATATATCAATTAACATCAACCATAATCAACATATTAATTAATTCATACTATGCATCAACACAATATTATAATTAAATTAATATATATATCTACTACTACTTATTAATAACAACAACTTCATATATATTATCAAATCAAAATCGATCAACTCAATCACACTCAAAATCCAATAATTCAACATAAATTAAAACTCAAAATCAATATATTTAGCTCAAATAAAACTCTTAAATCAACTTAAAATCAAGATATATACACATATATGTACCTATATATAGCTCCACAAACGAATTTTGGATAGATTTTGACGACACCCAACAATTTTGACAACACCCTAACTTTTTGTCTGTTTTTTTCAAATGAGCTGCTGTCTAGATCTGGAAATATAAGGACTTTTAGCCGACAAAATTATATATTTCGTCGGCCAAACTTTTAAAATGTCGTCGGCTATAGTTTACAGACTATAGCTGACGAAAAAACATTTCGTCGACGAAAAATCCACTTTTGTCGGCTAAAGTGGACATTAGCCGATGAAAAAAAATTTTGTCAACCTATTTTTTTTTCGTCGGCTATAATTTTTATGCTGGTAGTGAAACGAGACCATCCTGAAAGTATAAATGTACTTGTATCAGATCATAACCGTCTGATTTTTAGGGTGTATAATATTTTACAATGAACTCAAAAACACTAAATGAGACATCCAAAACCTAAATATAAATTCACAGTACTAGTTCCATACAACAAGAGTTAGATAATTCATTCACATTTGATGATGATGATCATATGAAAGATATCAACCGTCACAACGAAGTTATGTAGTGATAATTGGAGCTCCTTTGATTTTTCAAACTTGAGAGTTTTCTCGAGATCTTAATTAATCAGTTAGATACAAATTACAAGCATTTAATTAATTGGTTATTGGGTTTTTATTTTTATAATTTTTGTTCGTCTTGTATATATATATATATATATATATATATATATAGTTAGAAGTTTAAAACTATGGCAATTATACCATGAAAAAAGTAACACCATAGAATATATATATATATATATATATATATATATATATATGAGAAATTAATACATAATAAAACTCTCATCAATATTGGATGAGTTCATATTGAATTTATAAAAACAGATATAAAATTTCTTTAAGAATTTAGGATCAATTTATCCCTTTTATGTTTTTTTTTTAATTTAGTGTTGCGGAATCCCGGTCTCGTCCCGTTACCAAACGGGATCGTCCTATACGGGATACGTTTCTAAAAATGCAATCTCGTCCCGTCCTGTCTTGATAATATATTTTCAAGACAAAACGGGATTCGGCGAATCCCGCTCATTCCGTCGCATGTCCAGCCTTACTCATTTCGTTTATGAGGTTGCACCATCAAGGATTTGTGGGGCTCGTAACATACTCTTCCAGCTCAATGTCACTATTGGACTTCTCTTAGCAAACATTATCAATTTTGGAAGTTTCTAGTAAGGGAACCGTTGAACTTATCTCACAGGTTTATTTTTTATATGTTAAACAAGGACAAGTGTGGTATTTGACTAATACATACTAACACATGTAACTGATTAGAAAATATTGTGACGTTATAGGGTGACTGGAGGCTGGTGTGACCTAGGTGTTAGAAGAAAATAAACCAAAAATAAAGGAATTCTAATTTGAAAATGAAATAGGATCTCAAATAAAGCAAAAATGTTTGTTGTGTTTGAAACCTAAATTTTATTTTGTTTATTTGCTACTACATCCAAGTCTTGATCAGGCTGTCTGCGTACTCTTTTAAAAGGGATCAAGTCACTCGTAGTTCAATTATATAAATTCTTTCTATACATAATTACAATAAAAGTTACACCTTATATATATATAGTGAACTTCTCTTTAATTAGGATACGACGCACGCACTATCACAAAGCACCCATAAATGACTAGGCATCATGTAACCAACAACCTCACTGATAATTGTATGCAGATGCTAAGCATATATTTATGCATCCAGTTTAAGATAACTTGCCTGTAGGTTGCTCTAAATGCATAATAAGTTACAATCAAACAATCGGTCATGTGCAGCATTTCATTAACCACACAATAATCCAGTAGCGGATAATGATTTAATCATCAACAAGAGAATGGTATGTTATTCAAAATAATATGATGCATGCAGATAGGCATATCCTACGTTGCACGGAAGCGCCGAGATGGTCGCGCTTCTCGCTTCCGAAACGGAAGCATCGTGGAACCGCCTTGAAGCGTCTGGAAACACGATTCCAGGAATATGGGGTTTTCAAAGCGCTGCGGAACCGTCTGATTTCGATACGGAAACGCCCAATTTCGATTCGGAAGTGCAGACAACCACTGTGGATCAGCGACGTCGATCTTCTTTCGGTCTCTTCTATAATCAATGATCGATCCCCTCTCTCCTTGACGACCCCTTGATCGAGAAATGAGAGAAAACAAATCTGAATCTAGAGAGAAAGACGGTGAGGGAGAACTGGATAATTGGAGAACAAAGAAAAAAAATTGCTGAAGAGAGAAGCCAGAATGAAGATGGTCCAAAATCCAGATAAATGTCTCTTCCTCCTTTGTTCATCAATGAAGAAGATGATGACTTCCACTCTGATTTTTATTTCAATTTTGTGATAATTTGGGCCAAGATGGCTTCTGGGTATTGACGAAAGAAGTCGAAAATGAAAGTAAAGAAAATAGAGAAGGCAATAAGAATAAAAAGGAGAAGGAGAAGGAACCTGGTGGTGGTGAAATGGGAGTGGCCGGTTGCTGCTGGCTTTGCTTATTTTCTTCTCCTTGCGAAAAGGGATATTTCTTCTCTGCTTAGTCTTCTCAAATTTGGGGGTGGTCCAAAGCTTATCTCTTTTTTCTTTTCCTTAACATTTTTGTTTCAGATGCTCTTGGAATATAAATCAAAACTTGAATCTAATTCACTATTCTATAGTCATTTTATTTTGCCTAACTCTTTTCTGGTTTTTTGTCTAGTACGTTGCACACCCACACGATCTAGGAGAATAAGGTTTGGATAGGATTAGTAGCTATCTTAATGGTAAATAATTATCTGGTTAAAAGACTTACAATTAGTTATGTATTTAATATTAACAATAAATAATAAAATTAGTCATATATATTTGTTTTTTAACTAACATATAACATATGTTATTTTTATATTATTTTATTACGACGCTTCTGAACGATTCGCTTCCACGTTTCCGCTTCCGTGCAACGTAGGCCATATCACACTAACACGAAGGTCTCACCACAAAACTTCCTTACTCCATTGGTGAACCATACATGCATCGGTCCAGAATTAACACAAAAGCTATATGCCCAAATACTAGAACTATTATCGATGATAATAATCCAATCATAATTTCCACCCCCTGGAGTTTAATGCTCATCCTAACCACAACAGCCCTCCCAGTTGGATAATGGATAATAATGAGGGTATCATAGTCATAATTATGGTTGCTACATTACTAGCTCCACTAATTGAATGATAGGAAAAACCTTACGTATCATTAAAGAGTCTTCAGGCTAATGTGATATCTTACGTATCATTAAAGAGTCTTCAGGCTAATGTGATATATATATATATATATATATATATATATATATATATATATATTTATATATATATATATAAGCACATATAAGGGACATGACGCTCCACAAATATATCTCATCTATCAAACCCATTTAACCTTTCCAATAAACTACTTATCCATATATAATATCACCTCTATATAGATATAACATCTCAAATGTCGACGATAACGAAATCGTCAAACTAATTCAGGAGTTGACCAATTCACACCAATAGTCAAACTTGACCAATTTCATGATCAAGCTTATATGGTTCTAATTCCCAATCTTTAACTTGAAAGGAAATCTCATTCGGTTTCCATGTCTATAGCATGTCAATCATTTTATTCCACATATTCGTTATATACTAGTTCAGCTCAAATATTACTATAGACACCCTTCAATTGTCTGATTGTTTTAAATGGTTATAATATGATAAATACAATCACAAGTATATCACACACGTATAGATTTTGGCTATTTTCTCAATTACCATGATATTGATATCATTAAGTCATCAATCAAATATCAACTAACTACTCAATCATCCACTATTAAATGCATAACCACCAAATCAACAATTATACTTATCGTTCCTCCTCACCCCACTTATAAAATTAGTGGGAAACCGGACTTAAACTCCTTCATTAGTGTAAAAATTCTTTAAACAATTTTCTCATGCCTAATGATATTATTCCCATATACGGTTATCAATTTTATATTCGTTAATATCTCTAACTTTCGGAAATCTAAAACTTAACCAACATTAGTCCAAAAATTGCAACTCTCCACCATTAGGTTTCTCTGATTATTAGCAATTTAATAAGCATGAAAAACTGTCTAAAAAATGGTAGCGTCGTCGCTAGCTCTGCCAGTGGCCGGCCACCGGATTTCGATCAACTCCAATCCTCACCAAAATTCAAAGAACATTTCTCTTATCAAGCCCGATAACTTTCATGAACAACACTAAGCTCAATTTTAGTACTAAATAGTTCAATATATGAAGAATGATGACTCAAGCGATGTTTCTAAAGAGATGAGTGAACATATAAATGCAGTAGGAAAGTGAATCGGATATAGAACATCTTTACATGAGCTCTGAAACAATAAGTCACCGGCTAGTTACTAACATGAATTCGTGACTCAATTTCTCAGCCAAGTGCTCAAATTCTAAAATTGTTGCTGTGGTGGAAAGATTACTTATTTTGTTGAGTATTTAAGCTCTCCCCTTTTCTAAATGTCTGTAATTTTACAATATCCGATGAAAAATTCATCATTGAAAATGTGCTTCACATTTAAAAGAAAGTTGCCTAGCCGATTGAGAATGAGGTGATGATTAGATTTTGAATCTTTGCGGCCTCATTTTGTAAGATTTAATTTGTTTTTTCACAAAAAATCTTGCACTATCAAGATTGGTTGAAATTGCTTTTGAGTTACAATAATAAGACCGAGTGGCAATTTCATCCTGACTCCGCAAGTTATTGTTGTAGCTCCTCCATAGAATACGGTACCACGTTCGTCTTAATCCAGATGAAAAATAGATCCAAAATGTGGGCTTCTTTATATAATTTTCTATATAAATAAGCTCATTTCTGCTTACTAGAGAAGGTGCAACCCTGCATTATATTATTTCTGCTGAAGCAAAAGTTCGGTTATCAAATCTTGATCAAGCTCATCTAACTTGAGAATAAAAGAAGCCGTGTAATGGTTACACACGCCCATGAAAACTACTTAAAAAGGAAATGTGGATTGCAAGACTGTTCTTGTCTCATGAACAAAGCAATACTCGATATCAAGTCTCAACTGCGGTCAAATTATTGTGGCAATAGCTAGAGCAATGTCATCATGGCACTCACCAATATGAACAAAACTTTCTGCAATACTAAATAAACAAATGAAACTGTAATCATGGCCAGACTCATCTCTTAGTTGAAGATGAGCCTTCTACGTATACTCCCCACCATCACTAGCTACCTATAGCTATAACCAACAAACTACAACCCAGCATTCTTACCTTTCACGTCCTTCTCTACAAGTCCTAAAAACAAAGTAAAATCATAATTCTAATACTACTGATCTATATTATACGGACACTCCATAAAGGTGGAGTTTTGAAGTGACATACACTCTGGACATGCCGGCACTTTAAAATATGTGTCTAACACATCATGTGGTGTGTCAGAAATGTTGACTTTTTCAACATGTTTTGGACTCGTTAATTGACACTTCACATCAGCCTCAAACACGCCACGTTATTGACTTCTCAACCTTCCTTTCACCGAAACAGAAGCCGAAGCAGAAGAAGAAAAACAGAATCCTCATGTCATAATCCTCTTCTCAACCAACAAGAGCGACAAGCCTCTTCCTTGGGTGAAGTTGTGTAAAGGTTCTCTTTGCTGCCTCTCCGCCGACAGCCGGCAGGAGTTAATTATCAAATAATCAGGGCTTCAAGGACGAGATTAGGGGTGGAAGAGAAAGGAGTTATGATTTTAAGGTTTTGTAATTGAAACTGAAATTTGTTTAAGAGGCAGTAGGATATGGTTGGATAGGTTACTGAGTTTAGTAAGAAATATAGAGAGATGAGGGATTCATTCTCAAAAAAAAGAGGGATGAGAGATTGGGTTGAGTGGTTATGATTCTCATTGCAAAGATTTTCAAAAAGAACCCCAAAAAAAAATATATATATATATATATATTAGAAGTTTTTAGTGTTTGTTTAAGGGTTTTCTGAACCATTTAATAATTTTAATTATATATTAAAAATATATAAAATATTAATTATTTTTTGTGTGTAAGCCTTGTCGGGACTCCAATTTTTTAAATTTTCTGTGTTGTTGTGTCGTGCTGTCGTGTCTGTGTCCGTACAACATAGCTACTAATGCATTTGTTTTGGTCTCAATCAATGCCGAAAATTTCATCAGAACTCTTATCAATGTAGAAAATTTTCTACAAGGTTATATAGTTATATACAATGATCGATGATACCATTCATAAGACTAATTTAATCCCATGAATGAAGGATTTGATTAGTTTTGATTCATCAATGGATCACATCATAGAGATCAGAAGAAGATTGTTGTTACCTTCTTTCACTTGGATTGGAATGTCATTGTATATTACCAAACCAAAAAAATTCAATCCCCTTTTTCCTACAAATTAAGCGACTCAGTTGACATGGCCTTTATAAGTTGCATTCAGGAATTAATATGTTCCTTTCCCCCAACAGATTTCCAAAAATGTTGATTTGCCAATAGGTTTAGGGTCCTAGTTTTATAACATTGAGTAATGTTTTGTGAGACGTTTCAATTTTATTTAATAAACATTTGAATTTCGAATTGTTTATGTTTTTGTCCGTTTTGAAATTAAGATACTTTAGTATCCGTATACAAACCAAACACTAGACCGAAAAGGAAATACGATTTCCAATTTCTTTCATGACGTTCCTAAATTGGATAATGAAACTAATGAGAATACCAAAATACTAGAGTTAGAGCAACCCTAAACACACACAACCTTAATCAGTCCATTTCTCCTTTTGTGGGCTCAAACTTTCGGTTACCTCCAACCTTCCAACCCGGTCATCCCTCCTCAACCTTTTATATAATGCCTCAACATGAAGTATCTCATTGTCAGGATCTGCCACATCCTTAACAAAATAGCCATCTAATCTAGTACTCTCATTTCACAAAGCCATGGCTTCCGTGATCAGAACCTTGGCTGTGATGGTGGCGACGTTGGCTGCGGTGCTGCAGGTTTCGAATGCAACTGAATACAAGGTTGGAGACTCGGCTGGATGGACCACCATCGGAAATGTCAACTACAAAGAATGGGCTGCTACCAAGACCTTCCGAGTTGGAGACGTTATAAGTGAGTTCAACTTTCCTCTTTGCTTGTTCAAGTTTCACCGTAGATGTAATGAAGGCCATGCTTCTCACTTCTCTCAGTTTGTCCTTCTGGGTTTTCTTCATGTTTAGATATCGTTTCCTTTTTTCGTCTTCCAAGGGGAAACACTAGTGGGAAATCATCACCGTCCTTTTTACTCCAATTTGAGATGGTATCAAAACTTTTAATCATGTTTCTCATGCTGCACGCCTGCATTTTGATGCAGTGTCTTCGAATTCACGTACATAAGGACCGAAGGAAACCCCGTCATATATGTCTTTTTGTTTCTTGGGGGGTCGATCGATCTGGATCCCCACTACAACTTTTACATTACACTTTTGCAATCTTATATCTTGTGCTTTATGATTGATGATTATTGAAACGATGGAGCATTGAGATTATTTGGGACTTAGAATATGAAGCTTAAAAGGTATATATGAGGCAACATGGAATTAAGAATAATAAAAGATAAAAAGGTGAGAATATAAGGTGATAGCCTGATAGGTCTGTAAATTGAAATCTTGAGTTCTATAATTCGTTTCTTTGTTGCAGTTCTTTATTGGTAATTTAGATTCTAGTTAAAAGAATTGTTAGATCTCAGGCAAAGACATCGACCATTTACCTACTTATACTGATTTCCTAAGAAAGAAATGAACAGACATAAGATGATTATGTAAGTTACCATAATCACAAATTAAGTGATGATCCAAAGCGTTTTGTTTCTTGGCCTTTGTATGTCTGTACGAAGTGTAAGAATTGGCTTCATATGTGCTAATTTTTTTTTTTGAAGAAACAAATCTTATTGTTATTTTTGTTTGTTGGTGCATGGGATCAGAATTCGCATACAATGCTCAGTTTCACAATGTACTTCGAGTTACACATGCCATGTACAGGTCCTGTAATGTTTCAGTTCCTATGGAGTCCTTAAGCACTGGAAACGATTCCATCACAATGAAGACCAAAGGCCACCACTTCTTTCTATGCGGTGTCCCCGGTCACTGCCAAGCCGGTCAGAAGGTCGACATCAATGTACGCAAAATACCAATTGCTGCAACTCCTTCTGCATTGCCCTCTCCTACTACAATTACTGCTGCCAAGACTCCTGCACCGTCTCCAAATATGGCTGCTCCCCACAAATTTGTGAATGGACAATCTGCATTGTTAGGATTAATAACAATTGCAACTCTTGCTTTCTTTGTTTCTGGTTAAGAGTTGTAAGGCGTTTCCCGGCCCTCAAGTTTCTTGACTGCTTTACTGTACGTGGGCGTTTGAGTCTCCATTATTTGTGTTGGTCGGTATAGTAGTGAATTTTTGTTTCTTGAAATAGAGGGCTACAACGTACGGTATATGACTTACAAGAGTTTCAAATAAACTCTAGGAGAGAAATCTTTGTTTATCGATTCAAATATAGTGCATCTTAAGCACTTTTGTGTTTTTAACACTCAATAACTAAATATGAGTGATGTAGAACGCTACGAGTTCGGGAGGCGAGACCAGGCCAGCTTCGACAGCATCGCCGCCGCCGTCGATGAAATTCGGATTTCCGATCAAACCCTAAGAGCGCACAGCATAACCTGATCGGAGAATTGAGATTTCACGGTGTAATGAATCGACTTCGATCAGGAAAAAAGGAAAAGAAGTAGCTTTCGGAATTGAGTGATGGGAGAAGTGCTTGCAGGAGAAGCGCTTGTGAGTTTGGCGGTAGAATTGAACCGTGAGCGACTCTCTTCTCTTTGGCTCTGATCTGTCTCTCTCTCTTTTTACTATTTTGTGGGTTTGACTGTGACCGAAAACCAATGCTTTGCGACGAAGCGGGTGCTGGAGGTTCGAATCCTCTACAGCGGCGTTGTGGTTTGGTGGTTGGTTGGGTTTTGTGGCGAGGTCAATTGATGGAAGGTGTCTGGGTGATGACGTCGACATAAAGTGAGGTATTGAGAGAGAATTATGAACTTATGGGTTAATTTGGATTTAGGATTCATATAATAAATCCTCTCTGCTTGTCTTTGTTTCCTGGGGATCAATATTTTTCCCGTCTTCCAACTCAAGCATCTTCATATTCAAAACCAATCCGCCATTCTTCATCACTTTTTTTTCCGTTTCCACAATCCCCCTTTTCACCGCCTGTTTGTTTAATCATCTCCAGCCGTCCAGCGTCTTCTAACTCTTCCCCTACATCCTCATTCTGGCTGAATCGAAAACCACCATCATCAATCTCATCCTTGTTGCAAAGAACAACAATTACGTTTCTTCATCCTCTCAACCCCAATTTATCACACCACAATCATCGTCGGCCAAATTGATTTTTATCTCCTACTATGTAATCGACTATCCCCGATCCAGATCTTGTAATATGTATTTGCCTCACAAATTTACTCAATGATTTACCTAACAACCTACGTGATCATTCACCATTAATGTCACCTGTGCACCTATCAAGTTGAGCGAAAATATGGGAGACGAAATTTATCCCTCATAAAAGAATTCTTAACAAAATCAGGAATTGAAGGCCACCACTAACGTTCCAAATGATCTGCTCCATAATTCGCTAACACATCCGCAAAACAATTACCCTCCCTGATGATATGAGAAAACTTGAACTCTATTATACGAATGCTCCATAAACAATTAGACCAAGCAACTTTTAAGGCCCATGGAACCTCCATAGAAAGTGAAGTGAGAATCTAAACTACACACATTGAGTCTGTCTCAAGCCATAATCGGTGCCAGTTTGGACCCATGCAATTTCAATAGCCTCAATTACAGCAATAACTTCAACAACAATAGAGCTAACGGATGTCGAATGAACAACAAAAGCACCTAAGAAAGAACCTTGAGAATCGTGAAACACACCACCACATCCTGCAGAATTAGACTTGCATGACCCATCTGTATTAACTTTTGTCCACCCTTGTGGAGGAGGACGCCAATAAACCGGAATAAAACTCGTAGCTGTAGTTGATAGAGAAGAGATATGCAGCAGAGAACATAGTGGAATAGAACAACATATATTCAATGTGGGAAATATCAATGAGGCAGACTCCTTGAAGAAACAAAGGAGTTGATTCTGAGGCAGACGTATGTCAAAGGAAGCACCCTCAAAGTAAATCAATTTTCTTGTACGCCAAATCCACCAAATTAATATACAAGCCACCACCACCCAAATCTTGCGAATGGAATGAGATAGCGATGATGCCAAAGCCCCAAGAAATATATCCTCTAAAGAAGACCATGGAGAAAAAGACTTGGAAAATAGATTAGTCACCCACTTTCACAGTGCAATGACTTTAGCGCAACTCAACACTATGTGCTCCAATGTCTCCCTAGCTGCGCAGCAAAATTGACAACGCGCAGCCAATGAGAACCCTCTCCTCTGTAACAAGTCATCTGTCAGCAGCCTACCATGAAGAGCTTTCCAAACAGTCATGCTCCTGCTTGGAGGGATGCCCTTATCCCAGATAAGCGACCCCCATTCCTTACGTAACATGTGCTCTAAAAAGACAGAAAAAGCTTCTTTTGCTGTAATCGAACCTGATGTAGAATCTTTCCAGTAGAGAGTACCATCAATAACATCGATAGGCAAAGTAACCTGAGTAATCTGCTCTGCCAAGTGTGGATAAGTGGAAACAAAATCTTCAGGTAGAGCCCATAGAGAACCAGAAATTACATCTTCTACGTTTGCATGAGGAGAGATTATGGGGTTAACACCCATGTTGGATTCAAACGGAGTCCCTAGCCAATTTGCATGCCAAAAAGAAATTTTGCTGCCATTCCCCACACTCCATTGAAGAGAATTGAAAAAAGAATGCCACACTTTTTTAAGCCGTAGCCAAACTGAGGATTTCTTATAAGACCTCACCATATCAAAATTCGCATGTAAGAAACGACTGCTCAGTAAAAGAGCAGATGGAGACGAGGATGAGATGACTTCCCAACAACGTTTGATCAACAAGTAGTGATTAACCTCAAAAAGATCCCTTTTGCCCAAGCCACCCTCCTGCTTAGACATACAACAAATACGCCAAGAAACCAGAGGCATTCCACGTTTCAAAGGATTTCCTGTCCAAAAGAAATTGCGAATCCATCTCTGAACCTCATGTAGCAGATTAGTAGGCCACTCATAAACTTAGAAACTATACACTAGCAGCCTATGAAGAACAGAATTAATGAGTTGTAATCTACATGCCTGAGAGAGCATAGAACCTTTCCACGTAGATAACTTACATCTCACCATGTCTGCAATAGACTAAAAGTATGATCTCTTTGGCCTCCTTGAAAAATAGGTACACCCAAATAAGTGAAAGGCAACGAACCTTGTCGAACACCTAGAACTTTACAAACACGGTGAGCATGTGGTCGAGCAGATTTCTCCAAGAAAACAAGGGACTTAGCTTTGCTAATTCGCTGCCCTGAATTTACACCATACTCCTCGACCAACTTCATTAAATTACACAGGGAACGTTTAGTTGCCCCCATGAAGACCATTATGTCGTCAGCAAAAAGTACATGAGATGGCGGGACAATGCCTAGAGGAGTGGATATGGGATCAAAATCAGATCATCATTTATCAGCGAAGAAATGCCCCGACTGAAAACCTCTTCTGCAAGGTAAAAAATAATCTGTGATAACGGATCACCTTGACGGACACCACGTGAACATGAGAAAAAAAACCCTCCAATGATCCATTAACTAAGACAGAGAGGTGAGCTAAAGATAAGATCACACGAACCCACTCAATAAAATTAGTCGCAAATTCGAACGCATCCAAGACACGAAGTAAAAACCCCCAATCCAATGTATCGAAAGCCTTAAATACGTCAAACTTGATGGTAATATTCCCACCCTGACATCTACGGTCCAAAAGATTGATACACTCAGATGTTTTTATAATAGGGTCCGCAATTGACCGCCCCTTAATGAAAGCACTTTGTTGGTGGGATATGATGCGTGAGGCAATCATACTTAGACGATCAGCTAGAACCTTGGTAATTATCTTGAACCCAAAGTTAGCCAAGGCAATAGGCCTCAACTGGGTAACAGAATCTGTCCCCTGAACTTTTGGTATCAGAACCATTAAGTTTGAGTTAAAATGTGGCAGAAAAGAATGTAGCTTTGAGAGAAAAAACTTTGAACCGCTGCAATAACACCCTGTCCGACAACTGACCAACAACGAGAATAAAATACTCCTCCAAAACCATCAGGACCGGGGGCCCCGGGGCGCTAGAATGATCCATAGAGCACATCGCCTGGTAAATTTCATCTGAGAAAGGTATGGCAGTCAAAACAATATTTTCTAAATCCGTGACAAGACGTGGAATGGTACGACTAACCAACCCTAAGTCCACTACAAAAGCATCCACAGTAAAAAAAAGAGTGCTAAAATAGTCAATAACATGTCCACTGATATCCTTATGATCCTCCAAAACTAAATTTTCATTCCTCATAACTGAAAAGGAATGCTTGAGTTTACGAACCTTCACCATTGCATGGAAGAAAGAGGTATTTCTATCACCCTCGGAAAGCCAACGTATACGAGATTTATCACAGTAAAACTTCTCTAGAGACTCAAGGGCAGCATTAACACGAACCGTGGCATCCTCTTCACGTAATAATCTATCCTCAGAGTGTCCCAGCTTTGAAATTTCAAGCTGAACTTCCTCCAAATCCGCAATAGCCGACTCAACATTCACATTGACATCCCCAAACTTATTTTTATTCCAAGCACGGAGCTTCTGCTTTAAGACTCGAAACTTGGAGGCCAAAACAAACATAGGACAACCATAAAACTGAGCAGAACGCCAAGAATCCTCAACCAGAGGGAGAAAATTCAGATGATCGAACCATATGCGTTGGAAACGGAAGGGAGCTTTTTGAACAATCAAAACCTTGGAGAAAGAGACTAGGAGTGGACAATGACATAAGAGACTCTAGGCAAAGTAGAGCACTCCAAACTCTGCCAGACTTCCATCCAAGCAAAATTGGATAGACACCTATCAAGCCGCATCTCCACATGAGCATTAATGGCCCTCCTGTTAGACCATGTAAAAGGCATACCTTTCGTAAGCTGCTGAAGAAGATCACAAGTAGTCATCATTTCCTAGAAATCATTCCAAGAAGCCTGATGGGGAAGAATTCCTCCTCGTTTTTCATGAGCACCCAACACACAATTAAAGTCTCCCAGAACAAACCAGGGCCCTGGACAAAAAAGGAATTGATCTGCTGTAGCTCTGACCATAGCTGACGACGACCGATGGCAGTAGTTTTTGCATAGACCCACGTGATTATACACTTAACCGAGTCCAATGTGCATGAGATAGTAACTTGCTGAGCTGTTGACAAAAGAACAGTAACATGAATAATTGAATATTCGGATTAGCAAGGAGCCAAATATTTGGCCTCTGTTCCCCACGGTCATTAACTGCAACTGGAAAAAGACCAAGAGAATGCCAAAATGAGTATTTGATCGAATTTAAATCAACAAAAGGTTCAGAAAGACCAATCAACATTGGTTGATACTGCCACCCAATTCTTTTGAGCACCCGACGAGTAGAAACATTGCCCACTCCCCGGGCGTTCCAAAAAACAATCTTCATAAATTCAAGCGATTAAGAGGTTGCCTAGAGCGTGTGGGATAACGCTCTTTTTCTGCTTCTGCACGTAGCATATCTTCTTTTTGCTTCTTCTTCAATTTTTGGTTGGAGTTTTCGAAAGGACCAGCCATCAATCATACATCCCTTTTCCTGAGGGCTATCTAATTGTTTCCCTAGTTGTAGAGAACTTTGTCCTGGATTGAGCTCCACAGAAGTGTTTGTAAACAGATTATCCTTCTCCTTGGCACTCAAATCAGCACTTCTGGATGCTGCTTCCACCATAGTATGTTGTATTCCTTCCAACGGAGTCCCACTAGACTCATTCATCACCATGTCCGCCAAGCATTCAATATGCTCATTAGCAGCACTTTCAAAAGCTTCATTAACTAAAGCTGCATACGGATTGTCATCAACTATATTAGGTGATCCCTGTGATGAAAAGTCTATCACTTTTTGAAATAAGGGCTCCTCAACCTCGCTCTCGGTAACCCTGCGTTGTTCTCCTGATTGAACACTTGGCTCCCCAACAACCTTATTCCTCTCATCTGCGACAAACTGGACAATTGCAAGATCATCCCCTTCCTTGCGAGGGACTGCCCTATACTCTTGGCGCACAACTTTGCTTTTGTTCATGTTTTGATGGTAACGAGCGTTAGGCTCCTGCTTTTGAAGTAACCTGCACCAAATCTTTCAGAGCCTCGCCTCAAGTGAAGAAGCCTCGCCTCAAGTGAATCTTTCAGAGCCGGAACCAAAGATCATTCAAGAATGTAATTTTGGGAATATCATGAAAACTTCTCTCAAGTTACATTTGACAAACTCATCTATGGTGTTGGATTTATGATTGTGCCTTCAAAGTTTACAGAGTCTCTGACTTCTAAACCACAGGTTCAATTATTAGATTTATTATTAAGTTTGTTTTCTACAAATTATTCTTCTTTATTCAAGATGAACTCGAGGTCGAGTTCTTTTAAAGTGGAGGAGACTGATGGAGAATGAAGGGGGGTCGCCTTCTGACGAAAAATAAAGATTAGAGAACCGTTTGATCGTGACAAATTATTTACGGACATCTAAGTTCGTTGGGATTCCAAAAGACTGTTTTAATTATTTTTGACTTTAATTTTTATTATTTTGTTTTGTTTTATTTTAATTATTTTGTTTTGGACTTTATTTTATTTTAATCCATGAGATTTTAGGTTTCATTGTTAGTCGCCCTAGGGTTTGTTTGCTTCTATATAAGAAGCTTCTATCAGTTGTATTCGTTAACCTTGATTTTATAAAAAAAATCTTTGAGTTTATCTCAATTTCTGGTGGATTCCAGAACCTCTCGTGGATTAGAGATCAAAAACAGATTGGTGGATTTCAATGTCCTATCTTTTTATTTTCCGCTGCATCAAAATTCTATAAAAATGTGATTTCATTTGGAGAAACATGTAATAAAGAGCAGTAAAGTATGAGAAGCTACAAACAATCCATGTCTTTGTCTTTCCAGACACGAATGCTTGGCCTCCAGTCTCCACTTTGGCTATTTTCCTCTTTTTATTTTTTCCATCCAGACACGAATGTAACAGTACATATTCATATGTACCAGTTAAGAGAAAATCTTCTCATATGATTATGATCCCACAAATTTTGTAAGTAATAAGTTCAACTAGATCAGAGATGGCATGGAAATAAGATCCATTGACGATCATGATGATCTAGAGTTATTTCCTCAACTCACACCAACAACTAAACAAGACAAATCCAAACTACAAAAATGAAGTAGAACAAATTCTAGGAAAAAGAAAAGAAAATTAACATCGACTTACATAGAGGATGGTTTTTTCACATTAAGAACAACTCGACGAACCTACCTCTATATTTTCAAACCTAACTTCAACCTCACAAATCTTTGAACTCTTTGGATACATCATAATTTCCCTCTGAAACTTCTCTACAGTGATATGACGAGTCTCAAAAAGAAGAATACCACAGGTGAATATAGTCATATTCCTCCGAACGACTATATTTCAACAAACACTTCATTACGTCCAACTGTTCATCATGTCTCGTGATGTGAATAATGGAAACAGTCTTGAGGTGTGACACCACACAATTAGGCACAATCTTTGAAAGCTCAAAAGGCTTGTATTCGACATATTTGTCATTATACCATGAGTCGACATCAAAATCTAAGACAAGATTTTCAAGTGATCGCTTAAGCAACTCCATTAAATATTCCAAATAAGAGCAACCAAAAAGAACGAGCTTCAATTCCTTCAAATTACTAAACTTTGGAAGTGAACATTCTACAAAATTAGGACCAGATATATGCAAATACTCGACACTGGAAACTCCGGTAAGTAAAGCAGTTGCACGGTTTAAAAGCTCTAGACTTGAATTTTTTTTCAATATATATGTTTTCTATGTTGGTTCTGACTAGGAATTTTACATTCTGCATAATATATTCTGGAAAAAGACTGAAACAATCGTCATAGACAACAAGGTTTTGAAGCTTTGGGGCATTGATAGTACTCATGTGCACCTTTGTTTCACTATCTGAAGAAATGCTTGTTCTTAAAGTTTGCAATTCAGGACAGTTGCAAAACAATCATCCTCATGAGGAATTAATCTATATACCTAGTTGTAATATCAGCGAACTCGAGGCTAGGAAAACAACCAGGACTAGTAGGAGGATAGGTAATACAAGTGGAACTGACCTTCAAAACCGACAGAGTTTTGCACCGGACAACACTTGCTGGCATTTTCAACTCTATCGTCTTTCCCCAGTACTGGAGAGGGGAAAAAGAAAGATCAAGTTCAGAAACCTCATGGCTCATCATGGCAGTGCTAATCCAGTCAATGTTGGCATGAATATGAAGATGAAGCTTTCTGATCGAGCTGTGTGAAGAAAGTGCATAATCAACAAACTCGGCAAACTTATCATAATCAGTTTTCAGAATTCGTTGATCATATGGTTTGGAATAATCCAAGTCTTGGGTGGGTACGTAGGTCCATGAGTTGTTCCATCCTTTAGACAAAACCGAGGTTTGAACAGAAGACAACGTGGGAAGGTAGGAACGTATATGAACTCGAATATGGTGCGGCAATTGGCTGATCCTATCTGCGGCTCCTTTTTGGCGTTGGGATTTCGAACCCATTAGTGATTTAGTGCCTCTCGCAGCGTTTAGGATATAGGGGAATTAACTTCTTATATACACTAAAATCTCGTTAAATTAGGGAATGTGAAATTTGCACACTCTTTTTTGTAAACCACACACCATTTCACCTGTTAATATAGAGAATTTTCCATTTTGCCCCTATTACATTATTGTATTTTTTTTGATCTCCCCCATATCGATACCCAATTACCGACCCCCAAAACCTGAAGCCAGAACCATATTCATCAAAACCTCATCTTCTTTAGTACCCTCATTGCATCAGTAATTATCCAAACCTACAAAAGGTCTCTACCATTCAAAGATGGGGAATCCAATGCAAGAAGAATTAAAAGAGTATACCATCCTTGTATATGATGACTAACCCGCATGCATAACCTAGCCGCAAACAAATGAATCTAACTAATTCAAGTAGATCTTGTAATTGTCCCCAGTGTTATTATCTCTCGCTTCTCCCAGCCCTTTTGATGGCCTCTACACAACATCATCTGATGTCATCTTCCAGTTGATTTTCCAAAATCTCGTCGGCGCCAGCTCTCTACTCATCCCAGATTCCCATCAAATGCTTACCATCACGCCGGCTCAGACCGCCACATCTGGTTTCCTTATTATGGAAATCCCAACTTTCTGCCTATCTCCTTATTCAAAACCTTTTTAGGTAGAAGAGGTCCATCGGTTTGCACTCAGAAATGGAGTGGAGAGTCAGACACTATTCAAACATCAAATGAAGCTATCCCAAACGGTTAGGGATTAGTATCAATATCTTTGTGTAATCTTTATGTAATTTTTCTGTAATCAGAATGATTCATTTCCTAGTCCTAGAAGTTAGCTAGAAGTCCTATATATGTAGCCTTGTACTTAACGTAAATCAATCAATTCAGTTTTATCACAATACCTCATTCTCTTATGGTATCAGAGCCATAAGTTTCTGAGTCAATTTCCAAACACAAAACCCTAAACCTTCCCTGCTGCAAACAATGGCAGGAGATGATCAAAAACCAGAAACAGCATCAGAAACCCCTGCATGGGAGAATTCAAATCACGCACTATACATCCATCATTCTGATCAACCAGGAATGATACTCGTTCCTCAACAACTAGTGGAGGACAACTTCAGCTCTTGGATTGAGAGCATGGACATGACACTTCAAATGAAGAACAAAATAGGGTTAGTGAATGGAACCCTAACCAAACCCGTTAAGAATCCGGATGCACAACTGCAATGGAACCGTTGCAATATTCTCGTCAAGACATGGCTGCTAGGATCAATGTCACCATCAATTGCCAAAAGTTTTTCTCACTGCAAGGATGCAAGAACTGTTTGGCTTGAGCTACATGAGAGGTTTAGACAAACCAACACTGTTTAACTTTTCAATATTGAAAATTCTATTCAGGATTGTACACAGGGATCTTCATCTGTTACAACCTACTTTACCCAACTTAAAAGCCTCTGGGACAAGAAGGAATTTCTTTGCAATATTCCTGTATGTGTATGTGCAACAAGAGAGGAGATAAAATCGTATGTTGAAACACAAAAGATCATGAAGTTCTTGATGGGTTTAACAGAAGAATTTGCTGTGGTTCGGAGCAATATCATTGGCATGGATCCCTTGCCAAATCTGAACAAGGTCTATTCAATGGCACTAAGGCATGAGAAACAGGCAGCAGCGTCGGCCACCAAAGCAGTTATACCGGTCTCGGATGCTGCTGCATTCTGCGTACAGAAGACAGACATGAAAGGGCAAAGCAACGAGTTCCTGCATGAACCGTTTGCAGGCATCGTGCGCAAGCAACAACGTAATTCTGGCGGCAGTAACATGAAACCATGTTGTACCAAATGTGATCGCTCCAATCACTCAACTGAGAATTGTAAGGCTCACCTGCGTTGTAGCACTTGCAACTATAGAGACCATACTGCAGATACATGTCGTGCCCACCTGCGATGCACCTTTTGCAATTTTAAAGGCCATACAGTTAACGAATGCAGGCAAAAGAAGAAGATGCAGTCTGGAGCTGAGTGTGCACGGTTGAGGGAACTTCTCAAAGAAAAACAACCACAAGCCGGTAACATTACCAACTATGAAGATCTTGTTGGACCTACGATCGGGGAAGATGATTGGGATGGGCCATGAGAGGAAGGGAGTGTACTGCCTCGAAATCCACCAGAAAGGAACGTGCAATGTGGCTCATGTTCAGAAATCAAGCATCTGGCATCAAAGATTAGGGCATCCTTCACAAAGACTCTTCCTGATCTCGCTGCATCCAATCTCAAGTCTTCGATACCTTCTCAAATCTCGTCCTCACCTCTTGTTCCAAATACACAGTCTGCCACAAACACAAATCCTGTGTCTAGTCCTCATAATTTGCGTCGCTCAACAAGGCCAACACGAACATCAAGCCTCCTGCAAGACTTTCACATCAAGGCAACTCTCCCCTCACGGCACACTCCATCATCTTCATCAACCACGGTCCCAGGTACAACACACTCTATATCACATGTGCTGTCTTATGATCGATTATCTGATAACCATCAAGCATTTTTTGTTGCTCTAACCTTGGACAGAGAACCTACGTCTTACTCTCAGGTTGTTAAAGATCCAAAATGGCATGAGGCCATGAGACATGAAATTGATGCGCTGCAAGCAAACAAAATCTGGAGCCTTGTATCACCCCCTGCTCACAAATGTCCTATCGGATGTAAATGGGTGTACAAGATCAAGTACAACCCGGATGGTAGCATAGAACGATATAAAGCTCGTCTTGTTGCCAAAGGATACAGTCAAGTGGAATGAATTGATTATAGGGAGACCTTTGCCCCAGTTGCTAAACTCACCACAGTCCGCGTCTTACTCAGTTTATCATCTTTGCGTGGTTAGCATCTTCACCAACTTGATGTAAGTAATGCCTTCTTGAATGGTGATTTATCTGAAGATGTTTATATGCAGCTTCCTCCCGGTTTTAGAGGAAAGGGAGAGAATCGTGTCTGCAAGCTACACAAATCCTTATATGGGCTCAGACAAGCTTCAAGACAATGGTTCATCAAGTTGTCAAATGAACTCAAGAAGGCTGGTTTTCATCAAAAAGCTGGTCTGATTACTCACTATTTGTTCAAAACTGCAAAGAGACATTCACTGTGCTACTAGTGTATGTCGATGATATTATTTTGGCAGGAAACAATCTCGATGATATCAAAGCTGTGAAGTGCTTCTTATCCAGCAAGTTCAAGTTAAGAGATATGGGAGTATTGAAATATTTTCTTGGCATAGAAGTGGCTAGATCAAAGCAAGGTATCGTGTTAAGCCAGCGTAAGTACGCATTGGAGATATTGGAGGACTTCGGATTCCTTGGAGCAAGACCGACAACATTCCCTGTAGAGTGCAACATTGCTTTGACACAAAGCAATGGAGAACTACTTACTGATCCATCTCAATATCGAAGATTGGTGAGAAAGCTTATTTATCTCACCATTACAAGACCTGACATTGTCTATGCGGTACACATCCTTTTTCAGTTCATAGACAAGCCAAGAATACCCCATCTTGAAGCAGCGCACAAGGTGTTGCGTTATCTAAAGCAAACGCCGGGACAAGGTTTGCTATTGTCATCTCAAGGAACGCTTCAATTACGTGTCTTTTGTGATGCAGATTGGACATGTTGTAAGGACACTAGAAGGTCAATTACTGGCTATTGCATTTTTATTGGTAATTCACCTATCTCTTGGAAAACAAAGAAGCAAGGAACAGTCTCTAGATCGAGTGCAAAAGCAGAGTATCGTTCCATGGCTTCTACTTGTTGTGAGATTACTTGGTTGCAGAATATATTGAAAGACCTCAATGTCACAGGTACGCAACCAGCATGACTTTTTTGTGACAATCAAGCTGCTCTACATATTGCATCCAATTCAGTTTTTCATGAACGAACTAAACACATAGAGATTGACTGTCATGTCGTTCGTGAGAAAATCCAGAGAGGTCTGATCAAGACTGCCTACATTCGAACACAAGATCAACCAGCAGACCTATTTACCAAACCACTCACATCTACACAGTTTACCGATTTGTTGATCAAGTTAGGTGTAATTAACATACATTCTAACTTGAGGGGGAGTAGCTATCCCAAACGGTTAGGGATTAGTATCAATATCTTAGTGTAATCTTTATGTAATTCTTCTATAATCAGAATGATTCCTTTCCTAGTCCTAGAAGTTAGCTAGAAGTCCTATATATGTAGCCTTGTACTTAACGTAAATCAATCAATTCAGTTTTATAACAATACCTCATTCTCTTAGGCACTCCTGATATGAGAACTGAGGCAGCATTTTGCCTCGAATATAGGAGTGGCTAAGAGTAAAATTCAAGAAAAAGGAGAAAACTGAACAAGAAAATGAAAAGCTAAACGGAGGGGTATTTCTGGAATAAGAGAAAGAGGGTGTGTAGTTTACAAAAAAGGGTGTGCATATTTCAGCACCCTAAATTAATATTCGATTAACTAATAATTTTATTAAAATAATAATATTTACTGGTTCCTAGTCAAGAACAACGTGGTAAATTAATAATTTATTAAATTTATAAGATAATAAAAATACGAGAATTCACATAGACCCCAAAGAATATATAAATTAATAATGTCTTAATAAATAGAATTTATTACTCATTTCTGGAGACTTGATCAAGAATTAATCAATTGTGACTTGTTTTTTCTTGAAATTGAGATGACCTTGAATCTCATGTCGAACTTTTTTTATCATTGTAAAAACTTGTGGTGTTGTTTTCTCATGATGCATCAAAAATTTGTTCAAAATCATCGCTGCTTTAAGAGCTTTCAATCGTCTCATCCATATTGAAAACATCTTTTATCTCAAATTGATCAACTTTCTTCCATATGAGCTTCAAATTGCCCTCCAAGTCCGCGGGGTTATCTACAGTATCCTGATGTATCTTATACCTTTAATTTTTTATTTATTTTATTTAATAAACCGAAAATGTTTAGTTATCCAATTACAAATTGACGTGTTATTTTCAAAAAATTAAATTTACCATTTTTACAACACATTATTTCTTAATAGGTAATATTGTTCAAATTCATGTTACAAATATTGTCAAAAAATAAATTACTGTTTGGTGAACTACAATTACCACTTTTCCTCTTTCAAATAATTAGTTCTTGATATAGTTTTTGAATTAATAACTACAAATTGTAGAAAAATTACAACATTTATATCAATAGTTGTGGGTCGTGGTAAAATGTGTAGTCATTGTAGTAATCATTTTATTAATGGCAAAAACATACTCCCTCCGATTTTTTATATAGGTCGTTTTTAGTTTTTAGTTTTGGTTCAATATATAAGTCGTTTTAGCTTAATTTCATGGAGTATTTCCTAATTTATCCCTAAGCCACAATAATGACATAGATAAAGTGTGAATTTATATCTTAATCTATGTGCAAACTTATTAAATAGGGCAAACTAAATAGGGGTTAAATTGTCATCAGAATTGTTTCTTAATCTCTGTCCAAATTCCTAAAATGACCTATATAAAAAATCGGAGGGAGTAATAGTTTACCACATTGACAACACATTTGTTGTTGTCTTTGTTATATTGTCCATAAACTAGTTCTTTAGTTTATGATCAATAATTATTGCAAATTAAACAAAAGTTATTGATTTTACATCATTTGTCAGAGGTTGTGGTAAAATATGTAGTCATAGTAGTAACTAGTTTGTTAATTAAAAAAATATAAAAATTTATCACTCTGACAACAAACTTGTTGTCATATTTGTTAAAGGCATTCATAATTTGTATATTAGAGTAACTGAGCTAATTACTAAAAATAGAACATAAGTTACCGCTTTTATTTTTGAATTGCGATAAAATAGGTGATTATTTTAGTAATTAAATGACTATTGATAAAATATAAAGATTTATCACTCTGATAACAAATTTGTTGTCATACTTAATATTAATTGTCCATATATTAGTACATAAGTTGTAGGTAGAGTAATTACTACAATTAGAATAAATATTATCTATTTTTTATACTATTTGTTGTGTTTGTCATAAAATGCATGTAAGAAGAATAATAATTGATTAAGGAAACTACAAACAATAAGATTAATTTTTATATAACTAAATAATTTCTCAAAAGCCTAGGTGAGAAATTTTTGATTTTGATATGGAAATAATGAAATTGTTAACCATACATTGATAACTAACCATTAACCAGAGACATTAATTCGTGATTGACAAAATTAATTTGTAAGAAAATTTATATAACTAATAGTAATTAGGTGATCTATGATGATTTTTTTTTCAAAAATTATCTTTAAAAGGAAATAATGTATTGATGAATTACCAATTGATAATCAAATATTAATTAGTTTTAATGATAATTAAACTAAAAGATATGCTTAGATTAGAAGGTTATGATTTTGTCAACATATAATTGTCCATTGATAATTATGTTAAATATTTAGAACCATTAGATATATTATTAATCCAAAGGTGTAAAATATTTATTAAAATAAAGGTATGACAAACATTCGGGTATTATAGAAAATTCGCCAAGTCCACCACATTAACTGATCCACTTTCTCCAAAACGACGATACACTACCATGATCAGTAGTTTGGCCGATGAAAGATTTTCGTCGGCCTGTTAACCAAATTCGTCAGCTAAGCTCTTAAGATGTCGTCAGCAAAGACTTGTCGGCTATAACTTTAGCCGACGAAATAAAAGTAATCGTCGGCTATAGTTTCACACTTAGCCGACGATTTGTTTTTATATTTTTTGTCGGCTAAAGTTTAAGACTCAAGCCGACGAGACCATTTTTCGTCGACCATACCCTGAGACTTTGGCTAACGAAACGTTTAATATATTCGTCGGCTAAAGTATTTAATAAAAAATTAAAAATAACTATAGTTTATGAAATTTATTGTAATTTGTCGGCTAAACATTGAAAAAAAATTAAAAAAAATATAACCGACGAATTATAGTAAATTTCGTCGGCTAAATACTACTATAGCTGACGAAATATAGCCTATTTCGTCAGCTAAATTGTGAAAGAAAAAAATAAATAAAAATACTATAGCCGAAGAATTATGGCAAATTTCATCGGTTTTAAGTCCATTCCAGCAAAAAACCCCGAAATTTCTAAATTACCATTCCAAGCAACCTGCAAATTACACCAAAACAATTTCATATAACCAGCAACACCATCAATGGTAACAACACGTTTTTTCATTAA
The DNA here is from genome assembly GCA_951800085.1 of Comarum palustre. Lineage (NCBI taxonomy): Eukaryota > Viridiplantae > Streptophyta > Magnoliopsida > Rosales > Rosaceae > Comarum > Comarum palustre. The sequence goes on along the minus strand of OX637584.1, from coordinate 12,563,995 downwards.
AATATTTATAAGTTGTTCATAAACACATAAAACTATATAAGTATGTAAAATCTATATCGTCTAAATTTATATCCACGTCAGGAGGAGGTTGCTGTTGAAGAGGTTGCGGCGGCTGAGGTAGGGGTATAGGCGTAGGCATGGGCAGAGCTGCAAGTCCCTGAAGCTGGGCAAATGAAAACTCTTACAAGTACTGGAACAACTGCTGTTGTTATGTTTGATGGGTGGCATATACTGCGACATTATACTCTTGTAAAGCGGCGGTATAGGCTGTCTGGGCGGCTTACTGTTCCCGTAGCATCTGAACTTGCGCCTCTAGTAGAGTCGTTCTGCTGCAGGTCAAGACTGCCTATTTTTGAAATCTTGGAGTGGTGTTCAGAACCCCCTCGCCCTTCTTTCCTAGACCCCGGCAGTAGAATTTGTTTCCTCACGGTGGGAATGTTGTGCCCATGATCCTCTCCCCAACCCTCAGATCTGAAATGTCGATCTGGGACATGGCTTCGGACATCTCTTCATGCGTGTCCGGCAATGTCTCCCTCACTATAGCAGTCATCACCTCGTCACTAGCCTGCCTCACAGTGGCCTAATTGGATAGGAAAAAATAATAAATTAATATTTTTACATATATATAAGTAAAAAAAATTGAAAACGTAAGATGACTTACAATATCCGCATGGGCGTAGGATATGTCTTGTCGTACGTATAGACATACTGGTTGACTTCTAGATGTTTTCTGGCTGCCTCATCCATCAACGATGCTAACGGTCTAGAACCGGCATGATGATTCCTTGTGTTGCGTTGCTGATTCTGAGCGTTTGCCTGGGAAACGGCCTTCAAGGGAAAAAATAAAATAAAATATTAGTAATATATTTGAAAACAGACGTACTTAATAACAATTTAACTAATTAATTTTTTTAATTACCTTTTTGAGGGTTGTTGAATTCTGATATCAGATGTCAACGCCAGGTGTAACAGAACGTGAGTTCTCATGCGTAGTCCAGTAGGTCTGCAAGTCGTTATTCCACTCCTTGTACCTACAAATATCACAAAAATATTAGAAATATTATTAATATCACATACAATCTTGTTTTTTCATTAACTTCTCAATGTACCTTCCCCCATGCACAACGTCCGCCTAGGTGTTCCGCAGGTGCTGGGGAAAGTCAAACCACACCTACATTTAACCGTTTATTAGTTTAGTTTTTATATAAATCAACAATATAATACATAATATTATTGAGTAATTTTGTAAACTCACCGACATAGCGTTGTGGACCATGTCCTTAACCTCGTGAAGGACCTCGCCCCAGTCTGACCATAACATAGGGACTCTATCCCTAATATGCGCTCCCACTCGGCCAGAGTACGTCCTCGTCTTCCAGCCCAATACTACGTTGCCATCCCCGTCAGTATCGATGACGATCCTCCTTGAGGTACTCACGGTCTTCTTGAGAGTCTACCTTGTGACGGGGCCTCTCTTCTTCCTTGTCGGCTTGGCTCCGACGATGCCTATCACAGATTGATTATTAAAATTAGAGAATCGTTATTATGACATTATAAGAAAAGAAAAATTATTTATCTTTCATTACCTAAGGGCGATGTGGCGGATGTGGCAGATTCTGTCTTTGTCGCGATGATAATACCCTCGCAGAAATAAGATCTGTATCAAAAGGCACGAACGGTACGCCGTTGATGGAGTCACCTGCGGGGGCAGTGGATAAATTAGCTCCCCTAAGTCATCAACAACAGGTAAGGCCGGTATCATCCGCGGAAGAAAGAGAATTGGCGGCGGCATCTGTACTCTAGACGACCCACCATCCGAAGCGGTAGGACCCGGAGTCGGCGCCCGATGTATCTCTGACATACGTGGTGCATACACCTCCATCTGGGTCGGAGGCCACAACTGTCTCGAGGACTGATGGGCACTCGGCTGCCTCGATAAATGGGTGACGCCTGGCTACCACGAGGAATGGGTGGCATCCGGCTGCCTCTGTGCCGTCTCTAGAAAGGTCGCACGTATGGATGTCATAGGGCCCTGAAACGACGTTTGAGGGTTGGTAGAGGTTCCCTCAGACGATTCAGATCTTTGGCTCTTTGAACCCTTCGTCGATCTAAAAGGGTGGCTCATCCTGTTTAAAATATAAATTTAAATCAAATTAATGAAAATGATATTACTATTTTAATAAATTATTTCAATATGTAATTTTTAATTTTTTAAATAAATTTAATAAATATTTGTTATTAATTTTTAATAAATTTAATAAAATGTTTGTTAATATTTGTTTATTAAAATTTATTTGTTTATTAAAATGTTCATTAAAATTAATTAATATTTGTTAATAAAACGTTAAACTGTATACTTTAAATTAAACTATATATATATATATATATATTAAATTGCAAACAACCATGTATGCATCAATATATATTAATTTGCAGCAATATATACAAATATATACAACCATACACTTAAATCAATATATACATCAAAAAACATATGCAAACAATATATACATCAATATACATATAATAATTATTTTTAATTATTAATAATTATTTTGAATTATTTGTATATATTTGCAACAATATATATATATATATATATTAATTTGCAACAATATATACAAATAATTCAAAATAATTATTAATAATTAAAAATATATACAAACAATATATACATCCATAATCCCGAAAATTTTCAAAATCCCGAAATTCTTACCTTAATTTGTTAGAGAAAGTGAGAGATGAAGCAGTGGAAGAGGCTGTGGAGGCAGAGGAAGGCAGTGGAGGTGGAGGAGAGCAGTGGAGGGAAAGGAGGGCAGTGGAGGCGCTGTGGAGGAGGAGTGGAGACCGAGAGAGAGAGAGAGAGACGAGGCGGTGGAGGTAGGGGAGGGCGAATCGAAGAAGAAGAAAAAATTTAGGGTTTTTGTTATGGGGGTGGGTTGGGTTTTGTCCATATAGGCTTAAGTGTAGCCGTTGAAATAATAAATTCGTCGGCTATAATTCTGATTTTTGTCGGCTAATATTTTTTTATTTTTTTAATTAACTATAGCCGAAAAATTTATAGCAAATTTTTTCGGCTAATTAATTTGTAATTTATTTTATTTTTAAAATTAACTATAGCTGAATAATTTATTATAAATTCGTCGACTATAGTGCTTTCTATATTTATTATGCATGTTGTGATTCTGATCATCAAAATTGACAAACAAAAATCCGATCATCAGATATCATCATTATGTTAAAATATGTATATGGAAAAAATTCATCTAGATCTGACAACGTTAAGGACTCGATCCGAACGGTCAATCTCGTAAGTCAAACCCCTTAACGTATGGAAATAGTTATTTGACAGTCTAAATTACGTAATTTGCCCTGAACTTCAACTGAAAATAGTTTTCAATCGATAAGACGCAACCAGTGGTATAAAAATTTTATGAAAAAAAATAACCACCGGAGATGTGGCTACCTCTAGTGAGAAAGAATGGAAAATTGCATTGACCGCAACTATCGGCATCGAGATTTTACCGGAATTAAATGATTTTTCAACCGTAGACATTTTTCACCATTCTGGTAATATCTTATTTGACGACTCTTTTCCATTTGAATCTTCTACGTATAGTTTGTTTTTGAAACGGAACATTTACTTAACTCTTGGTAAACAAGTTATACAACATTAGTAGGCATGTTATGATTCTGATCATCAAAATTGACAAACAAAAATCTGACTGTCAGATATCATCATTATGTTGAATTATGTGTATGGAAAAAAATTCATCTAGATTTGACAACGTTAAGGACTCGATCCGGACGGTCAATCTTGTAAGTCAAACCCCATAACGCACGAAAACAGTTATTTGACCGTCTAAATTACATATTTTACCCGAAACTTGAACTGAAAATAGTTTCCAATCAATAAGACGCAACCAATGGTATAAAATTGTTATTTATTTATTATCGAATTGCCGAAGAAACGTTAGGTATTCGTCAGCTAAGGTTTAGGGTTTAAGCCGACGAAATAAGATATATTTCTTCGACTAACTTTGTTTTAGCCGACGAATTATAGCCTATTTCGTCGACTAAGTGATAAGTGCGTTTTACGTTATGTTTTTAATATGTTTTTACCCTCATTTGTACCTTGTTTATTCCTTAGTAATGTCGTTTTTACTTATTTTGAGTCAAAAAGGTTTTTCTGTAGAGTAATGGTTAATATGTGTCTTTATACAGAAATTTGTGCTTAAGTGTTATAAAACCAATTTTGGATAAGACTTGGTTATTTCTCTTATGATTCACCGTACCTTTACATTGTCATTTTTGATGAATTTGGTTTAATGTGTAGATGACATGTAAATGAGCATATGAGAACAAGAATCATGCAGATTGGACTTATGGAAGACAACAAGAGAGGCCATGGAAAAGAAGAAACTCTGAAACATAAGATTTTGATCCGAGCAGAAATTTCCAGAAACCCTATATCAACTTCGGAAAATCATATCTAAAGATCCAGGAAGAATCTGAGGACGAGGCATATATCATTGGAAAGCTACGGAAGTCTAGTTTTTAGATCTTCTTGAATCGTAGCATTTGGAGTTCATATGAAGGAGTTATGATCAAAACAATGGACGGAGGTCAAGCTGAAAAACTGGGCAGTTTTTGCCTAAGTTGTCACACGAGTTTGGGAGGTGCCTAGAAGCCCAAGATTTGAGCAATAAGGCCTACATTGATCCATTAACATGTAGGAGAGTCCAAGAGCAGAAGATCCAAGGTCCAAGTCGAAATTTCTTGTCAAGAAAGAAAGAAGTACAAGTTGTGTTCAAGAAGGAATACAATAAGATCTTTTCTTGTTGCAAAAGGAAGATCTAGCCGATTTCTCTAGGGTTTCTCTTCGAAATTTTCTGTATAAATAGGACCTATGTACATCAATTTTAGTGTCTTTCAATTGTTCAAGAACCATAGTATAGCTTTACTCTACCCAAAAACCCTTAAACACAGAAAAAAACACAAGCCTTGCCGCCACCAATCTCACCCACCCCCGACTGCCATCTTCCACCGATTCATCCTTCATCTTTGCCGAACCTTATAGGTAGGTTAAGCATGAAATCCTTCATGGTTTTGTATACTAATTTTCTGTGTAAAACAGTTTGTTATGATATATATACGATTTGGTTTTTGGTTTTGCATAATAAGCATGTTTATGAACTCTTCTTTGTGATTTGCATATGAATATGTTTGTTGTGTAACGATTTAGATTGCATGTTAGGATTATGATTTAGTTTAAGTTGTTCATGTTTGTGTGCTTAGTAGATGTCAAATTGATTAATTGCTTACCTGATCACATAATCGAACCTAAAGATAGTCTTGTGCACGGATGTTTCTAAGGGGGGAGTTTAATATGCCGTAGTAATCTAGGGTTGAGTTCATCGCGTCGGGCTCTCAATTGTAGTTGCTGAATAGGGTGGTAGGGTAAGTGATTTACATGCTAATAGGATGAGTGACGACATACCTAGGATCATGTCTCCAACGACTCATGAACGGTAAGTGTATTTTGTGTTAATGTGATGCGCGTCGTAAGCATTAAACAAGATGACACATAAACTTAGAATGATGCGCGTCGTAAGTTCTAAGTTACATGAGAAGTCATAAAAAGTTGGAATTAATTTGCATCTATAATAACATAAACGTAATAACTTGATCTTTCATGAAACTTTTGTATTCTCTAATCGGTGTTTGCTATATCTTGTGCTTGAGTATTGATTGACCGACCTTGTAGATATTTATGTTTTGTTTTCTTTATATTTCGAACCAACTCTCAACTCCCATATATTTCGATGTAAATATGTTTATATTTGTGAATATTTCTAACGTTTTCATTTTGCAGAATAATAAGTCATTCCCTAGTGTCCCCGGTTAGAACGATCCCTACTTACTAAAGCTACAATGATAGGGTTTCTAAATTGCAGGTCAACTTTTGACAGATCACTAAGACAGTTTAAGCCGACGAAATAAGATATATTTCTTCGACTAACTTTGCTTTAGCCGACGAATTATAGCCTATTTCGACGACTAAGACTATCTTAGCCGATGAATTATGACCAATTTCGTCGGCTAAAATTTAAAAAATACATAAAAAACCATACCAATTTCCTGTTCATATATCACCAAAATTCAACAAAAATATGAATTTAACATACGTAACTATAAAGTACATCAATTTGTATTACAAGTTCAAACTAAGGCTTGTAATCGAAATCATCTGATGTCTTCTTCGGTGTCAAAATTAATTTCTAGCAATCTATGCATTTTCTCATCACCAGAGTCTTTGTTTATTTCTTGATTTAGATCAACATCAATAAGCATTGGCTCTTCATCACGAATTCGAACCGAACGACCCGCTTTAAAATTATTAAGGTGAATTGTAGAGGTGTCAAGAATACCTATTGTGCTGGGCTCTTGATATGCAACATCTTCTTCCTCGTCTTCGGCCTCTCCAAGTGTAGCCGCCCGATAAATATTTCAAAGATGCACAAGGTTGACTACTTTTCATGCGTCACCCTTAACGAGGCCATCAAGATAAAACACTTGTTTTACCGATGTGTCAAAAACGAACAGGTCATCTTCGTAACAGTTTGTAGCAGTATTCACCGATAAAATCCTGTATTGATCGATCTTCATGCTCTGCGGTCTGCTAGTATCAAATCAACTACACTTGAAGAGGTGCACTGTCATGTCTTGCCCATAAACGAGTTCCACCACTGAATCGAGAACACCGTAATAGTCAACTTCATTCTGCTCACCATACGCCATCACCCTAAAATTTTGTGTTCTCCGTCTGTTGTATCTCTGTTCACATATAAATTGCACGTCATTCACCATGCACATCGGATAAACTCTTGACATTATCGGCTTCATTGCTAGAAGTCTTAGTTCGTGCAACCAATTTGGGTGACCATCAAATTGAATATGGTTCATCTGCAACCAAATCTTCAATGTACTATAAATATAGATATTAATGCAATAAAAGAGTCATCAACAGAAATAAAGAATTACGTACACAGTCGCCAAAATAGTCTGCGAACTCCTTGTTGCGGTACTCGAGATCACCTTGAATGTCTGGACAATATAAATAGATGTCTTCCCAGTATTAAATATCTGGACAGTTAATCAATACGCACCAGTGGGCAATGACTAGCTCATGTGGTTGCAACTGGTAGGAGTTTGGCAAAATTATATAAACTTCAACATCAGTGGAGATTGTGGAAAGATTAAACTTCAGTACATCTACTGGTATGGTTTGTGGAGTTTATTTCAACGCTCCTAAATACAACTTCATGTAGGTGACGCACTCGTGCGCAATATATGCTTCAGCTATACATCCTTCAAGCGCGGATTTATTAGCCACATAAGTTTTGTAGTCTCCAAGTTGCCTATAAATAAATTGTTGCGAAGTGTTATGATTATATATTGAACATGTATAATGAAAAATTCAGTTGTAGCCGCCCGGTAAATATTTCGAGGATGCACAAGGTTGACTACTTTTCACGCGTCACCCTTAACAAGGCCATCAAGATAAAAACACTTGTTTTACCGATGTGTCAAAAACGAACAGGTCATCTTCGTAACAGTTTGTAGCAGTATTCACCGATAAAATCCTGTATTGATCGATCTTCATGCTCTGCGGTCTGCTAGTATCAAATCAACTACACTTGAAGAGGTGCACTGTCATGTCTTGCCCATAAACGAGTTCCACCACTGAATCGAGAACACCGTAATAGTCAACTTCATTCTGCTCACCATACGCCATCACCCTAAAATTTTGTGTTCTCCGTCTGTTATATCTCTGTTCACATATAAATTGCACGTCATTCACCATGCACATCGGATAAACTCTTGACATTATCGGCTCCATCGCTAAAAGTCTTAGTTCGTGCGACCAATTTGGGTGACCATCAAATTGAATATGGTTCATCTGCAACCAAACCTTCAATGTACTGTAAATATGGATATTAATGTAATAAAAGAGGCATGAACAAAAATAAAGAATTACGTACACAGTCGCCAAAATAATCTGTGAACTCCTTGTTGTGGTACTCTAGATCACCTTGAATGTCTGGAAAATATAAATGGATATCTTCTCAATATTCAACTTCTGGATAGTTAATCAATACGCACCAGTGGGCAATGACTAGCTCATGTGGTTGCAACTTGTAGGAGTCTGGCAAAATTCTATAAACTTCAACATCAGTGGAGACTATGGAAAGATTGAACTTAAGTACATCTACTGGTATGGTTTGTGGAGTTTCTTTCAACGCTCCTAAATACAACTTCATGTAGGTGACGCACTCGTGCGCAATATATCCTTCAGCTATACATCTTTCAGGCACGGATTTATTAGCCACATAAGCTTTGTAGTCTCCAAGTTGTCTATAAATAAATTGTTGCAAAGCGTTATGATTATATATTGAACATGTATAGTGAAAAATTCAGGTGTAAAATCATACTTTTTCATAGGATTCATCCAAGTGTAGTGTACTGGACCGGTAAGCAACAATTGCTCGAGAAGATGTATCATCAGATGAGGCATGATGTCAAAAAAATTGGAGGAAATATCCTCTCAAATTAACACATGATATAAATAATGTCCTCTTGCATTTCCCGGAGGTCATATTTTTCCACTTCTCGTGTGCATAACTTCTGGAAGAATCTTGACAACGCGACTAACGGCTCCACCATCTGACGGGAAGGAATGTCGAATGAAACAGGGAAGAGACGTTGTAACAGGATATGACAGTCATGACTCTTCAACTCATACATCTTATTGTCTCGGAAGTTCAAATACCAGGCTATATTTCCTGTATAGCCTGAATGATACTTCGCACAACTCATCCACCTGAAAATTACGTTCTTCTGGTCAGGCTTCACGGTGTAAGGAGCTTGAGACATTTTTTTCTTCCCTTCTTTCAACCACAGATGTCTTCGTATATTCATTTTTTTAAGATCAATGCATGTCTTAGGACCGTCTTTCGTCTTTTCCTTCAAGTTCAGCACTGTGCCCACCACATGGTCGCACACATTCTTTTTTATGTGCATCACATCTATGTAGTGTCTAATCAACAACTTACTCCAGTATGGGAGTTTCCAGAATATGCTCTTATGTGTCCAGAATTTGTACCTGTCGGATATTTCAGGTATTGCCAACATAATATTGGGATGCCTAAAATCGTACTCATTAAGCACTGTTAAAATTTCTTCCCCCGTCCATCGTCTGGAAGGCACACCGTTTTCTACGGTCCCATCAAATGCCTTGGCATTGAACCGCCATTCGTAATCATATGAAAGGAGAGTACGGTGACCCAATTTGCATATCTTGTTGCAATGACTGCTGCTCCCATCATCGCTAAGGCACTCTGGAAAAGCCTTATATCTTCTAACAACGTTGCCCGACAACATCCCACCGGCAGGAAAATCACTGATGGTACCAACAAACAAAGCATGCATCTGGAACAAAGCATATTGTATTCCTTCTTCATGCACATTCATGGAGGAAGGTTGTACGGTACCGGAATCACCGGCCATACACTGTATTGAAAACTCATGTTGCCAAAATGATTGAACCCGTCGGATGAGATCCCGAGACTCACATTTCGAACCTCTAACGTAAAATGAGGAAACTCTCTGTCTGTATGCTTCCAAACCTCCCCGTTAGCAGGGTGTATAAGGGTATCTTCGTCATGCAATTCCCTATAAGCATGTTATTTCATAGCTTTGGTCGTGTGTGATGACATGTATAACCGCTTCAGCCTATCACTCAACGGGAAATACCGAAGTCCCTTCACATGTTTCCTATTGCCTGCATGAGTAAGCTTATACCTATCAGTGTGACATACCAGACATGCGTCAAGGCCACCATTGTCATTTCCTTCTGGATCTTTACCCCAGAAGAGAAAGCAGTCATATCTGCATGAATGAATCTTGATGTAAGAAAGCCTAAGATCTTTCAGGATACATCAGACCTTAAGAAGAGTAGAATACTAAATGATTTCAAAATTGTATTTCCGTTAGAATTAGCCAGCACATATTCAATAAAACGAATAACTCTTTTACCATATCTTGTCTCATTTTGGAAGTGAAATTCAACTTTTATCCATATCTAGAAAAGATAACAAAATATATATGTATAACTCTAATTAATTAAGTAATTCTATTTATAAAATTTCAAATTATTTAGTATTCTACAACAATTAATAACAAATTAATAATTAACATACATATATATATACTAATTACATAACAATATTATATATCAACATCGATCATCACAAAATCATAATCAACATATCATCAACAACTTAATTAATTCATATATACCATGCATCAACGCAATATTATAATTAAATTAATATATATATATATATATATATATATGACTTATTAACAACAGCATATATATTATCAAATCAAAATCGATCAACTCAATCATATATTAATAAATTTAGCCGACGAACAAATTTCGTCGGCTAAAGTGGTTGTTTTGGTAGTGTACACTCAAAATCCATTAATTCAACTCAAATAAAACTCAAAATTAATATTATATAACTCAAATAAAACTCTTAAATCAACTCAAAATCAAGATATATACACATATATGTACCTATATATAGCTCCACAAACTAATTTTGGACAGATTTCGACAGCACCCAACAATTTCGACAACAACCAAACTTGTTCTCCTATTTTTTTTAAATGAGCTGCTGTCTAGATCTGCAAATATAAGGACGTTTAGCCAATGAAATTATTAATTTCGTCGGCTAAACTTTTATAATTTCGTCGGCTATAGTTTAAAAACTATAGCCAACGAAAAAATTAGTTTAGCCGATGAAAAAATATTTCATCGGCTAAAATTCAACTTTAGCCGACGAAAATTTACCTTAGCCGACAAAAAAAATCGTCGGCCTGTTTTTTTAGATTCGTCGGATATGCTGTTTATACTGGCAGTGATAGTTTTTTATCTCATGTCTTGATTTGAAGCGCTCGAGCCATCTTTGAAAAAACTGAAAATCTGGAGTATCTTAAGGATATATCAACTTGAATAATTTTTTTTGCCTCGATGATTAATTCTTCTAACATGTTAACACGTTCTTGATATTGAACGGATCCACTGGTACAAAGCTTTCTCAAACTCAGGGAATTTCGTCGTTCTGTGTCGTTTAGTATCACATTTTTCAAGAGCAGTGAGATACTCTGCAGATCGCTTGATCGTATTCGATATCGTTCCTTGACTCACTTGTAAGTTGAACTTTTTCTAAAACACAATTACTTTTTAGTGCTACTTGGATTATCTCTATAGTACTCGCTTAATGTTTTACGTATTTTATCTGTCATCGTTGATCTTTTAACTCCTTTGAGATGAGAAACCATTTTTGTGTTTCTAATGTGTTGTGTAACTATGGTTTTTATTTATTTAAATAGTGTGTTGTTTATTTAATTTTCATCATGTGAACTTGTATAATATATCAAACTTACATGGTACATCGAATAAAGTAACTCATTGAACAATGTATATGTAATAAATTGTACAAAATAAATAAGATTTTTCTATAAATTAATAAGTTATTAATTAATCGATAAATTAATAACTTATTAATTATCGATTAATTAATACATTACTAAATTAATAGAATTTGACCGTCCCAATCTTATTAATTTAAAGAGGTTTTATTGTGTGTGTGTATATATATATATATATATATTTCTTTGGGGTGGTCTTTTGGGGGTGTTGGGGGAGGTTTCCTAGTACACATTGGAAACTTCACCACTCAATGTATGCGGACGCATCCCATTTTACAGCATTTTTTTGTTACACGGGGCCAAAGGCCAAACAGATTTTTCTTTTGTCAAGTAACTCTAGTTCTATTTTTTTTGGGGGGTGTTGGGGGAGGTTTCCTAGTACACATCGGAAACTTCCCCACTCAACGTACGCGGACGCATCCCATTTTACAGCATTTTTTTTGTTACACGGGGCCAAAGGCCAAGCAGATTTTTTTTTGTCAAGTAATTCCAGTTCTATAGCAAAAATATTTGCTCACCATTTAAATATGAGATTTTTACGAGTAATTACAAAGAGCTTTACTTGATTACAGTGAACTTTACCTGAATCAAATTTGACTCAATTTCATGCCGTAGGGTCTACCGAGGTTCAGTACCATACTAAGGGTTGTTACACTTACAGTATGGTTCAACATTTCCATAGCTTCAGAATTTCATTGAAGTCATTTCTTAGCATTCATAAGTTGATTTCTAACTCTCTATCTCAGCTTTCTTAGCTTTACTTTAGAGGAAACCGATATGAACAATATCAGGATGAATGTGATAATCCAAGTGGAAGCTTTCCATACCACAAAAGGGGGGACACACTGAGATTCAAAATAACAAATTGGAGAAGACGATTCCAATCTCAAAATATACTTTACAAGGTACAGCTTTGTGGCCAGCCTCATGCGGCTAATTGGCCAAGGGATGCTGCGTGTTGAACTGAGCATCAATGTAAACTTATTAACTTGAAAGCTTTTTTTTATTTGAGGAAGTTAAAATAAATTCACTAAAACTGTGATTTTATTTTGAAGAAACAAATAATAAACAGCAGTGAAGTATGAGAAGCTACATAGTATAACAAACCAACCATGTCTTCATCTTTCCTTTCAGGAATATGATTGGCCTCCATTCTCCACCTTATCTGTTTTTCTCTTCTTTTTCCATCCTCCAATCGTTTCGTTTCTTGTATTTTTGTTTTATTAATCTATTGAGCTATCGAGAGCCTAGCTGCTCCTAGTAGGGGCTCATAGCTTCGAAGAGGTGGGATCAGAAGTAGCAAGCTCCGAGTACATTCTGGATATTGCTTGTGCAAAGTATTCCTTTGCTTGAGGTCTCTTGATCTGCAGAAATCAAGTATAAAGTGAGACTCAACTTAACAAATCTATGCATTTCCTGTTCAATATTTGAAATTAGCTTAGCTATCCTTACCTTAAATGTTGGGGTGAGTAGACCATTCTCCATTGTGAACAGTTCCACCGTCAACGTCACAGCTTTTACAAATTCAAAACCTCTCAACTGAAGAAATGTATAAAATTAGAAATTTCAGAATTTAACACGAAATATATGAACAAGGTGCAAGAGAATAGCCATTGAAAACTTACCTGAGCTTCCCTGCCAAGAGCATCAAAATCAGCCAATACAGCAGCCCTTGCTCTTGGATCATCACACAACTGCTGTGAACTTTCATACTGCACACACAGAAACAATGAACAATGACCAATGAACAATGAACAAATAGTTAGAATAGAATTAAAGGTTTTCGTCTGGCAGCCAATAGCCATGCCTATCTTCGAGTAACAACTGATACATAATAGCAGTACTTTTTACTCTCTTTTTGGGGTGAATTGACTACTTGTTTACTATATAATTGTTTGAAGCACCAAACAACATTCATATATAGGAAGGCATTTCGAAATTTGCTAATGGGTACCCTCCTTTTTCGCCTAGTATTACAAATCAAAACTTCATAACTAGTACTTCTAGAGACTCAATGCAGTAAGTATTGGGAACTGGAACATTAATAATTTATGCAGAGAGGTTTGTTGCACATAAATTGTCTCCAATTTGTCTGAGATTTTGATCTTGAAAACTTATTGCATGAAAATTACCCGTCCGATTTCTTTTTTATATGCAATGAGAACAGCAACAGGTCTTTAACAAGACTTAATCAGGAGTAATTATACAAAACATCTTGGTCAAATCTGTACCTTTATGCCTTCAGAATCAGCCCATGCTTGCAACACATCTTGGTCAACTGAGACAATTGCCACCAAAGACGAATTTAGGCTGTCCCCTACCAATAGAAGAAAACAAGAAATCAGCGTCCCGGAAATGTGTCAGAGACAGAGACAGAGATCATGTGAAGTCCATTCCCTTACCATGTACAAAGCACTGGGCAACAAACTTGCACTTCGCATAAACATTCTCAATTTTTTCTGGAGCTATATACTCGCCCTGTGCCAACTTGAAAATGTTCTTCTTCCTACAGTTGTTTAACAAAACATTCAGTGATAAGTTTAAGATCAAAGCTAAATAAGTTTACATGCATTACTCAATGCACATCCTGTAAGTGCAACTGAATTGCTTCTGCATAGAGTATAGTATTCAGTACTCACAAAAACAGGCAGGAGTATAATAATTTTTTTTGTAGATATATTAATATCAATAAGACTGCAAGTACAATTGTCAGAATAGCAAGCGGATACATACCTTCCCTTACCCTTGAAGGTAAGTTAGAGGACTTGGTATGCTAGCACTATTCCATTTTACATTACGCTCATAGAAACATAAGCCAAACAACTATGAGATCTAACAGACATTAGGCAAAACTAAGTACCTAAAATTTGAAATAAAAGATTATAACATAGATAGCCAAGCTAAATACTTGTATGTTCCTTACAAAAGCAAAGGAAATCTGGCTCCTTACAAAAGCAAGGAAATCTGGCTCCATACAAAAGCAAGTTTGGCTCCTTAGAATAGCATAGAACCTGGGTCCAAACCCATCTACAGGCCCAAAAGATCACTTGGCCCAGACCAAGCCCAAAGCTGCCCGAGAAGTGGTGACCTGCATCTCACCGGAAACCGTCATCTGCCGACCGTCCACACCGTTGTCATCGCTACCAACTTGCATCTCAGAGATCACCATTGGAGCTCCATGAAGCCTGATAGTGAAACCATAACTCCAAAGAAAAAAAACAGACCAACATACAAGAGGAAAAACCGAATCCATTAGATCCGATCTCGAGACTGATCCAAGCGTCGTCGTCGGTTTGTCACCTCTCAGTGAAACGCTGACCTTCAACACCAGATCAGACCTGCCTTACTACATCTGTCCTCTCGCTCTCACGTTCTCCAGCTCCACCCCGATTTTTAAACTTAGTATCACAGTTTAACAACCCTTTACATACAAGCTATAGCGATCTTTCTGTAAACTTAGCCAATATGGACTAATGACGTGTGATGGTTACTAGTTTGTTTCACACATATTTCTGCATCGACTCCAAAAAGTCCTCACTGAAGGGCTCACAACCTATCACCAATACTTCTGGAATAGGTCGTGGCAGTTCACCAAACCCACAACAGTTTATAATGACAAGAAGCCACCATCAGTAGACACACAGATGTTGAGATATCTATCCCACATCAGGAAAATGGGGCCTTGTCTGTGGGTTTATAAGGGTTTGGGCTACTCTCTCTATTGCCAATTGGTTGTGGAGTTGAACCCCAGACTACTTTATCATGGTATCAGAGTGGGTTACCCACGTTCACGTGTGTTAGCGTTACCGGCCACACGCACTCCACGTCATCCCTAATGTTGTCCACGTGTTAGGCTTGAAGGGTCACCACACGTGCGGGGGCGTGTTGAGATATCTATCCCACATCAGGAAAATGGGGCCTTGTATGTGGGTTTATAAGGGTTTGGGCTACTCTCTCTATTGCCAATTGGTTTTGGAGTTGAACCCCAGACTACTTTATGACCAACATATTTGAAGCTACACGAGCAAGCATGCAAACACAAATGGTACCTACACAGACATGCATACACGAAGCAAAACATTTCCATACTAAACTAGTTTGAGGTTACTATATGGGAGAGCACATTCCTGATCAAGTAATTATCAGGTTGACTATTCGATAGCAAAATAAATTGCAAGGCCAACACCCTTATGTGGCATGTCAGAATGAGAAAATATAAACGTTCTTGCCTTGTCCTCACTTGTACAAAGTACCAAAGAATCTGCAAACTATCATTTAGGGTTGTAGAATCTCACCTATCAATAATTTTCAGACGACCACCAGGTAACCATGATCCAATATCTCCAGTATGAAGCCACCCATCTTCATCAATCACTTCTCTCCTATTGATTATAATAGTAAATATCATCAGATAAATCAACATCCGACCTAATGAGACAAATTAGAAAAAAAATAAACAGGCAAGGTCAGTACGTCTGCACTTCATCTTTGTGATAGCCTTGGAAAATAGTAGGACCCCTGACACAGATTTCACCACGTGGATAGGGTTGATCATCACAGGTATAGTTCATTTCTGGTACATCAACAAGTTTGATTTCTGAAATAAAAATATGAAATATGAAAATACGAAATTTGAAATCAATGTTTCCCCAAGAGCAGAAGGCATTAGAAGGTAAATGAAATCTAGTGTGAATAAACCATGTTCTCGACTAATGAAACCAGTTGAACACACAACTTTAGTTCAATTTTCAACAAACACAAGTAAACCCTTACAAATCCAGATCTCCAAGTTGATAAAAGTGCTGCATATTATACTATTTACACTTTTGTGTAACAGACATACAACCAGGAGATCAAATGGATATGAATTTATGGTTAAAATATGAGAAACTTTCCATCTGACTAACCCAGTGGGAGCATTCAAGAACACCCTTCAATCCACCTAATCACTTCTACTGGGCCGTCCTTCACCAACCCTGGAGTAGTATGCAGAGTTCATACTCCATATAAACTTGGTTTCATAGAGAGGTACTTATTTGAAAGGTCGGATCAGGTCGATTTGTGTCAGATTTCATAACGATGAACTGACAAAACCAACTTGTTTGGGTTCCCAGAAAAGAGCCAAATCCATTTAGGTTTGAATTGAATTGGTTGGTTTCATCTGGTTTTCAGATCTTTGACCAAGTCTTATATGCAAAGACATATAATGTAACCAGTCATTGAAATGGTCCAGCCCAATCAGATCAATGTGTCTGAATAACTACAGCCAACAGCATCCAACAAGTTTAAATGCAAATACATATGTCATCCAGTGATGACCAGATGAGTATCATTTGCATTGTAATTACAAGTTTATAACCACAACGCCACCATGCTACCCACTAGTTTTTGAATCTTTGTTCTAGGCAAAATTCTTCTATCAATAAAGACATGATGGCTACGGCAATCAAATACAATTGGAACGGCACCTATAGATGAAGATTCCACAATCACTTTTTTTCAGGTAACTAAATGCTGATTTCCCATAGGTAAGAAGATAAGAAACACATGAGATGCTAATGTTTTCCACAGTAAATAAAATCAACTCAATGATGCAATTACATGGGTACTCCATTTTGCTCAAAAAGTGTGTTAAACACTCACCACAGGCTGGACTAGGAGAGCCAACATGGCCGGATAAGTTGTCGCCACTGTCCATAGCACTTATAACACAGGAAGTCTCGGTCATTCCATACCCTTCATTTACTTCACCCCCAAAACATCTAAAATATATATAATCACATTACAAGGACTGAATATATAAGCTAAAACATTAACAGTATAGAACTCTTTCATTTTGTTTTATTTTTGAGATGAACGGACACCTTCATTCAATATGCTAAGTACAAAGGACTTACATTTTTAAAAAGTCCATAACATCAGGAGACAAGGGTGAAGCACCTGATGTCATAAAACGAACACGTCCTCCTAGCCTGGCCTTTATCTTATTAAACACCAACCTATCCCACATGGGAGATGGACTTTTTCCTGAAATATTCAACATGATACAAAAAGTAATTCCAAGTTGAAGAACAAACATAATATTATACCGGACAATACGATGCCTGAGCATCACTTGTTTTGGATCAGCATCAGGTATCACTTTTCCCAGAATAGAGGTCACTCTCTTTATCCTATATTTGGATTAGATAGCCGTAGCGCTTCAGCTTTCTATGTTCTGTGGTTCTTTTGCTTTTTTCATCATTTCAAGTCCCAAATTGCTAACCACTACGTCATTTCTGGGTTATCACATCATTCACTATAAATTCTGTTGTTTCTCATTTTCCACAACTATAGTTTAACTTACTATCGTCCCACATTGGAGAAATTAAGGTCCTACAGAGCTTATAACATCTTAGGCCTTTCCACCTGCTGCCAATTAGTTCACTGTTGGACAAAATTCCATCATGGCATCACAGAAGGTATCTGATGTATTGGGAGAGTGACTAATCGTACTCCACTAGTCAGTTTAAGCCTTACACATGTTTGGCTCGAGTCGCAGTTGTGAATGGAAAATTGAACCCTTACATAGCTATAAGGTATGGGCCTCTCCACCCATTGCCAAATGGTTTCGGGTTGGAAGCCTAAAATTATTTAGTACCATACAGAACTGCAGTTACATTTTCCAGTTGAAGTTCAGTACCTAAACCTATACTAAAAATTTCTCATCTAAAAACCGTTACGAAGTGGTCCAACTGTAGATTTATAAAAAAAATAAATTTTACGTTATGAATTCAAGAAATTCAGACTTAATCTCATCTTAAACTGTAACAGAGATGTAATTAATAGTATACTTTACCACTTAATAATGCCTTCTTCTTGGCATTGTAAGCAGCATTAAATAGCCTCTCTCTCAGCACACCTGATGTCTTCACAGCATTTGTGATACTGAACAACCATGAAAATCCATTTCGTGTCAGACTAGCTATATATGTTTAATTTAGAAGATCGATCTGAACAGATGTGAAAAATTGCTTTACCCAGCATATATTCTGTTATACAGCCTAGGGACACTGCAGAAGATAGTAGGTCTTAGAGCAGCCATATCATCCATCAATTTCATATTATCCTGCAAATAATGGTTGTATAAATCCTTGACACCTTTCTAGATATAAACACTTCAGCCACTCTATATCCTCCTGTAAATATCACAATATTACAACACGTAGTCCCATGGTTTAAAATACATTAATGAAGCTACGAAACTAGGTTTAGTAAACTAGTTGAAATTGACCATATTAATTTGATTAGATATCATTAGGCGTCCCTACCAAAAGTTCCTAAAGCATTTGGCGTAAGAAAATTCTATTACATAGTCATGCATGTAGACTAACAGTTCAAAGACAGATAATTCTGGCAGTGTATATTGAATTGCATCAAGAAAGTTGGATCAGAATTTTAGAATTTCCAATGGTAATGCTAAACTGTTACACTATGGATTATCAAAGATATAGGAACTAGTTTGTTCATTTATCATTGTTCTAATTATGTTCCAATTCCTTTGTGAAATAAGTAAAGATGCAATTATTCAAGTCCAAAACCTTACCGATGGGATAGTTAACATTTAGACAATCATCAATGGTACCAGAACAACTATGCCGTTACCATCCACGGAAATTGCACTGACCTGAGTGGTTGAAAATAACTCAAGTGTACCTATTTACCTAATTCTAGGCGCTCAAGTTCACTAGCCTTTTTCACAGATATAACTGTTCTATAACAACAAATATTGTATTGTATCAAGAAAATATATCGAAGCTGGAAGAAGAAAAGAAAGATAGCAAGTTTAAAAGGAGAAACAAATTGAAATAATCAATTCTCCTACCCCTTGGTAGAATCCAACAGCAACTCCACAATGTACTGTCATGACCTGGTTAGCCCGTTCATAGATGTGTGCCAAAGGCAGATAAGATATGTAACTGGCAAAAAATGAGGCAAATTTAGCAAAGCAGAGACAAAACACTTACATATGATGTTATGAACATTACAACAAAACCTGTAAATAATACTAATGTAATCAGCAGGGAAACCATTGATACTCACACATCAGAGGGGTAGAACTGTATAACAAAAGTGGCCCCAGCAACACTTGCAATCAAGTTTCCGTGAGACAACACAGCTCCCTACAAAAAGGTATTCTTGAGAATGCTGTAATTATGATAACTATGAAAGGGGTTGTACTGGTGATAAGGGAAGTATTATCACACAAATCTTAATTCAGAAGGATCCAGCTCTAATATGAGATATTTTTGTTCAATTCATTTCGTCTCTTAGCTTTTTTTCTCTATATACAATATTTATAAGATAAAACTCAAAACTATATAGGGAAAAATGCACATATGCAGTTACAGTCATAAACAAAACTTGCTAACTGCATCATAAAGCTAAACATTCATAGAGCCTTAAGATGTACCTTTGGGGTGCCAGTTGTACCACTTGTGTAGCAAATTGTTGCAATATCATCCGATTTTGGTGGGCAAAAAGGCTGCATGCTACTACGGCCCTAAACGCATTTAATGAATAAGAGCAGAGTGATGCAAGGATTAGTAATTTGCTATAATCATTACATACTTATCGCAAAGAGTTACAACTCCCCTTCTTGGATATTATTCTTATTGAGACTGAAACTCATAGGAAAAACATATATATTTATTGAATGGTGCTGCAGGCAGAGGTTTCCAAGGAAATTTATTCCATGGTCACCGCAGACCATTTGGTCCCAATTCCATAAGCAAATGAAAACAGCTAATTTCTACTATGTCTAGATGGGCTGTGAGCCTCATCAACCAGATGAAAGGGGTAAATATGCTTCTATTTGTGAGGACAAACTAAAGCAGAGAAATTGGGCAGTATGTCCATTGGAAGGGGAAAAACAGAAAACTTCAAGAATATTTCCGCCAAGGGTGACGACTATCTGAGTTTCTTTAAGCATGCTAGAGTGCATTGTCTTTCATTTACTTTTTTTAGGAAAAAAATAAATCCGTAAACTTGGACAACGTACCCTTATGAATCCTCTAAATCTAAACACTTTCTACAGAATTTGTTGGATTCATAGGCAACATAAGATAAGAATTACCTGATTGATCAATGTGGAATACGTTACAACCTTCACTCCTGTTGAAGATGGGAGGGATGGTATTTGTTCATCTATCCCTCCAACGACCCGCATAATAATGAGAAACAAATGACATTAGATTAACAGTATGAAAAGCTGAGTCCAACATTATTTTCAAATTCCAATATCTTAAAATTCATTTGAGTATGTGGTAGATGTACTAAATACTAATTCACATTGTGCTCGGTATTGATTAAACAGAAAAATGAGAAGTAATATCATACCACAATCAAGCGTACAGTTGGAATATCCGACAAGAAGCTCAATATCTGCAACTCAAATTGATAAAAGATGTCACTGACAGAAATTCACGATGCTATAATATTCAATTCTTAGTGTGGCTATTAATGTGCAGTCACCAAAAATTCAAAACAAATAATGCTCAAATATGAGCCAAATGGCTAGGTGAAAGAAGTCACCATCGCATAGTTTAGTACAACCACTTTGTCTAGTAGGTGGACATTGTGCACTTAAGATATCAATACTATTTCAAGCCAACTTTCTTTTGTTGAGTTTTTCTGTATCTTTCTAAAATCTAGCTCTTCCTTCATTGCTTAATTTAAAAAATAACGTGGTTTCCTTGTCATGATCTTAGTACGTTTTATCATATATAACATGTTTTAGTATTATAATGAAGTCTTGCTACATATATTAGATAGCATTTGAGAAAGATAAATTGAATATTGTCGATAATTCATGTCCAAGTATAATATTATCAGTTTCGTTATATTTGTATTGGATGCCATATACTGTACTAGTATTAAAAAAATTGTGAGATAAATTTATTCTAACTGCTGAAGACATCATTAAGTTATAGAGCACCATGAATATAGCTTAAACTCACACTATTCAATGTTTCAGGTACGCAAAATATAACTTGTACAACAGCATGATTTGCAATGTACTTGACAGCGTCTGGACCTGCAGTGAATGCCATATTAGATGTTACATCTGAAAACTAGACCAAAGTTGGAAATTTGGCAAAAGGTTGTACAAACCTAGAGTGTCATACAAAGGAACTGATATGTAAGAATACGCAGAGCAGGCATGATCAACAATCATCCACTCCGGTCTGTTGATAAAATACAACCCAATGCAAGATCCCTGTATGTGAAGTAATACAAGGAAAAGTAGGAATTTAACTTGAAGTAACAGGTGGAAATTCCTCTCAACATCTTCCAGAGTAACTTTGAGTAATTAATTCCAAACATAAGGATCACTGACCCAATAACAAAAATGAAAAGTGGACAACACCGAAGTGTGTGAACATTAGAATTACAAGCGAGACTTTACCTTTGGTATGCCATTATATATGAGGCCAGACCCTATTGCTGACCGAGCAGTATCTGCTTCTCCAAACGTCATCCATTTGTATCTGGAAGGGAGAAAAATGAATGCATCTGGGGGAGGCCTCTACAGTAATGCGAGAATTTAAATTTATAGTAAGGAAACTCACTCTCCAACAGTTCCATCGACCCGAATTCTTGTTCCCAGATATTTGTAATCTCTAAACGTATCGACTGCATGCCTAAATTCACAAAGTTAGATGGAATTATTTAGCTAATTGCATATTATCTAAAACCAACCATGATTTGGCAAATATATATATATTTTGTATTTGCAGGAACTTTTGGAACTAGCAATCATCTAGTTTTTCAAAAATTAGGTGACACTCACACAAAATTATCATGCAGTGTAGCAATTTCGGGATGATCAGGGAATCTAGTAACAAGCTTCAAGGGAGAACGTGCAGATCTGCAACCACCAAATACACATCTACTCTTTAGAGAAACCAAATGACTTTTGAGAGGAAAAACATACAAGTAAATTGAATAGGCCTACCTGTATACATTCCACTTTCCTGTATGTAGTTTCTCTGGAAGCACCACACTGTACCCTTGCTCTAATAAGAAAACATTACAAAAGGAGCTGATATTACAATATGTTATTGAGCATAATAGTTGAATATTTCACACATGTCTACAGAACAGGTTTCTGTTGAACATTTATCACGCTACTGTGCTCATTTCTTAATCCACTGACTAATAAGCTACCCACGACCTTCAAAAGAAACTATTTTTCATTCCTATCAAACTTCTTTTGATCCTTCTGGGGACCCTAACTTTTTCAAAATATCACTGAACAACAACTTATTCAGAACCACTTTCACAATCATCCCACAAGACAGGATGCGCACAGTCAAAACCCGCATGACTTTTGTAATGTCAAAGGAAAGAAGTAGTTGGCAGTTGAACACACAAGGGAAACTAAAGAGCAACGAACTGAGGAACAAATCAAATCGAAAGAACTTTAAAGAGATAAGGTTCCTAATCCCAGAAGTGGTTATGCACTACTTGCATTGATAATAGAACTATCAAGTTATATATGGATTTATACGTATCTATTCATTTTTGTCTTAGAAAACAGTTATACAATAACAGATTTTCTTAAACATATGCATTATAACTAGTGTCAGATTTAAAAATCATTCATCACCAACAACAAAAAGCAAAAAGAGAAAAGAAGAAAATACCTGGTGAAACACTTTGTTCTATAACTTCCAATTCATACTCATGGCTACTAAACTCCTAAACTAAAGATCAAAATGCCTTTTGAAAACACCAATTATTCTCACAGAATTGTCCCAAGCGGGCCAAACCTGTCTCTCATTTTGACCTACTGACAATGATCCTGACACAAAGGAAGAGCTTTTTTCACATAAAAAAAAAAGCATATCAAACCAGAGCATCATTTAGTGAAGCACTATCTGGTCAATCCAGGACGCTGTACAGTGCTTCGGAGTAGGATGCGTGGGACACACAACACAGATACTCCAAAGCACTATAAAAACAAGCCAACAAATCCACCAGGGCTAGAAAAAAGCAGTGAAACCGATCCTCATTAAAATCCACGTCCTCCTCTAAAAACGATCCCTCGCTTTTCTTCAAAATCGAAATTGAGCTTCCACATAAACGACACAGAGCTGAAAGATAAGAGAGAGGGAGCGAACCGGAAACGAACTCGCCGGCGGTGGAGTTGGGGCGGAGAATGGAGCCCTGGGACTCGGCTACGTCGGAGATGAGGTGGCCGTTAATGGCCTGGAGGCGACGCTGAGGTTGAGCGGAATCCATGTAAAACGTCGTCGTATTGGATCAAAGCTGGGGCTCTCAGTAGCAGCGGAGTCGTTGTAATGTTATCCGGTAAGCTCAGCAACTCTTTGTTTTTCTAGTTTCTGTTTGGGCACGCTTTCCAAGGATGGTGATGATCTTTGATCACCCAGGCATATCCGGAATAATAATGTAAGAAAATATATATATATATATATATTTGACATAAAATTAGAGAATTATAAAAAAACCAGTTTACTAAACATTAACAGCTTTACTTGTGAGCTGCTTATTTAAAGCCACAGCTATACCAAACAAACCCAAACAAACCGTAATGACAGCCCAATATATATGGGTTCGTTTGAAGCAACTTTTAACCCATTTGCGTGCAAATTGTGTGTACCATTTTGTGTTTGATAACGAATGCTGCAGTAGATTTTTGAAGACGTTCCCCATTAGTTAGGGTGTTAAACAAGAGAGCACGGCATTGTGTTGACGAGAATGATGTGACATATTTAGCTGCTTGTTTGATGGCCTAGATGGGAGGTTGGGTGCCTTTAGGATGTAGGAGCGAAGAGTTCAGTACCCTCAAATTGTTGGGGACCTTGTTCTCTATAGATTGATAGATAATACACTCTCAAACAACAGACCAATATTCCCTTATAATCAATGGAGGTCACTTAACAACATGCACCGCATTTCTTACATCCTACCTACAATTCACCATGTTTATCAAATGAAATAACAACTTTGTCGCAATATATTCATTATATGAATTTACCATTCCCAAAAGAGCAATACAAGACCTTCATCTATGTTAAAGTGGCAGATGTAAAGACAAGATGGAGACTATCTTGACCATTTCTTCTCCCTTTCAAGTCTATCTTTCCCCAAATCATCATGACACACGTTTCTATCCACAGAAAAAAAAAAAAAAAACAGTACACCCTTAAGCTACAGCCTAATGCCACCACAACCATGTTTTGATCCATTTACAAGAGTTCCATCAACTGCTGGGACACATCTGCATCAATAATTACACAATGATTAATATCTACCTAAAACAAGAAAAAATGCAACACAGCTAGCCTCCAATTTTCACCATGAATGTTTTTATCTTTGAAAATTGAGAAAATAAAAATCATTGCATCTGATAACATAGCATGCAAGCTTACCTTGAAGGACATCTGGTGTAGCCTGGAATTCCTGCCAGATATTTTGATATGGTTCCAGATCCAAATTTAGAAACTTTGCGGCAAGATAGGCAGCTCCAGCAGCAATATGATGTGGTTTGAACTGAAGCCACAATGAACTCCAAAGCCTAAACAATAAATACACAGACATCAGATTTAAAGTTGTAATAAAAGACACCAGAGTTGGGTCAAGATGGGGCAGGAAGATAACAAACCAAACCATCTGGGCAACACTTGTAAGAACAGGCAGTATCTTGTGCAACTTAGCATACATTTTCACGATGAAAGTACATCAGCAATACAAGATATATCTAGCATGAGAAACTAATATCAAGAAATCAGGCAATGATGTCACGAGAAAATAACAATTTTTCTTACCAACTACAAAAGCAGCAAGTCAGGTAGAATATTTTCCAGAATCTCTGCAGGATTGCTGATAGAGTACCATAACTATAGCAAACATGTAATACCCATCTAGAGGACACATCAAACTCCCAGGCACAATTTACTCATGCACAAATTTTTTATGACAACGCAAACGGGATGCTTAAGTGCATTGCAAGCACTAACTTCTCAAAGTAAATCCACAATCTTCGGCTATGGCTGGCTCTGGAAAGACTTGTCAAACATGTACACCTATGCTCACTGAGCATGCATGAGACCCCCAACTAGGTTCCCAACAAGACTCATGGACTAGAGCCATGTGGCAGGCATGAGATGAAGTGTGATTTATATGTTGTTCTGGCTCATGTATATATGCCTATCGGTGTTTATGAAGTATACATATTTTTCTTACATCAAGAGCAAAATCAAGTCTTGCTGAGATCTTCTTTGAATAACAAGATATACTATACAGCAGCAATTTTAATAATGGCTGAAAATATAAACAGGGTAAAGTGGTCAGTTCTTTCTAACAAAAATTGTCAACATTATACAATGTTCATTGCATTTTTAAACAGCTTTGCTCTGAACTCATTGTGAATTCATTTTCATCATTCAGTAATTATTCATAACAAAACAAAGTTTTCAGAATTAAATACTTCAAAAAAATGGAAAAGTTAAAATACAGAAATACATATATTTTAAAGCTTTAGGTAGGAATAATGAAGGATCCATTTTAATGAACCGATATAAAAGCAAATATGTATTAAAAAGTTATATATCAGTCAAAAAATACAAGACAATACTAGATTAACAGGTAAATGGAGGGATGAGGTGGATAATACATTAAAACTTCAATAACAGCACCTTCCCTTTTTCTCATATCAAACCAACATCCAATTGCAGTTGGTTACAATTCTTACAACAGCAATTGCAGTTCGTAAATAAACAAATAAAAAATATTTGAAAAAAAAAAAGTTATTGACAGAAATTACAAATTAATTTTATAAACAAAAATAAAGAGCCAAATTACACACAAGCCCAGACCAAGAAAGACAGGAGCGTGTATACTTGATCAGAACATGGTACCTTTTGACTTTTAAATATACATATATTAGAGTTGTGTGCTTCAGTGTGAAACAAGATGTTCTTTCATAGAAGAGATAAAGTTCCATAGTGAAAGGGAAAGTAACATTTGAAAATAGCTTGAAATACAAACATTTTCTATGAAAAGGAAATTTTAAACAGAGAACAATTAAACAAAACTCACACTTATAAAAAAAAGCTGTTTTGAAAAACAATAACTAGAGGAAAATTGTTCCATGAAGATTTTTGAAACAGAAGTATCACATATTATTATGCAAGAGAGTCTCACACTAACACTTGGATTGCCTCAATCAATTCAAAGCTTGAACATGTTCACTTACTGGGAGACTAGACTGTCAGATTGATAACACATATGGTAGCAAATAGTTCCCAGATTCGGTCATGACCCAGATAAATGATAAGGAGACTAGGCTTTCAAACTGACAACACCTATATGGTACCAAATTGTTCCCAGTCAAGGTCTGACCCTCATAAATGATTAGCAGTCTGGATCTGAAAAAGCATTACCTGAGATGTATAAGAGAACCAAATACATATGATATGGCAATCATGTACGAAAAATGTCTTCCATTTTACCAATAATGGTGGACAAGTTGCATTTCTTAGGTGACTAATCAGGAGAAATGTCAAACACACTTAAACAACTCCCTCATTTCTTATGTACTGCATTGTTCTTTTCTTTTGGGCATGGGAGCAGATGACTGGGAAATATACCAAATATAATGTCCACCATTCCATTTTGTATGCGGAAAGAAACTACCCAACCAAAACTTTTCACAAAACCTCAAGCATAAACCCATGCACGTTCCTGACGAGCATGCATCACATCACTTCTACAACAATCCGCAACCTTTGACCAAGGTTTAAACAAAATATCGGGGATTTTCTTTGAGCTGAAAAGCCTCATACTCAAAGAAAATTTGAGGTGCACACCAGTGCAAAATCAAAACCCCATGTAGCTGAAATCAACACAATCTGATTTTGTTTGGCCTCTGTCAAACAAAACCTACCACCAACACCTCCCCCCTCTTCCCTTTCTCTCATTTCCAGCATTAGCATTCAAAGACTGCATGAATAGGAAGGGCTAACAAACACAGATATACACCCTTGCCTAGCCAGTGGTTTCCCTGAAAACCAATCAGACAGGCCATGACAAAGAGTATGTTGTAAGCAGGACTCCAGAGAACATCTTTCTGAGCAAACACCATCAAAATGTTAAAATACGATGGTGAAAATGGCTATGGGGGTTCTGTGCCTAAATTCTATAGCCAATAAGAAAGTTGGTTGGGTAAAATATGGAAAATTCATATCAGCAGTTCAACGTCAGAAGCAAAAACAAAAGATTCCATGAACAGCATATCAATCCGCTTGCTAAGAATATCATACAAGCGATCACGCTAATCTTGTGTAGATCCTGCAATTATATGCATGCCAAAGTAATTAATATTCCAAAATATCTACAACAGTAGTTGCTCTAAAGGAGAAAATTACCGAGACAAGCAACAGAGTTCTAGAGAACAGGAAGGAAACCAGTTATCCTCCACAGCCACACCCCAATAACAACAAAAGATGATATTCTAACAATACCCCCAACTAGTTCTATCTGCAGCCAGCTAGTACCTCAAGAAAGCGTGCCAAGTAAAATAACTTATGGGAAAATAAACTAAGTGGAGTTCAGTACTGCACCCAGTTTATTTGAACATGAGCTAGTGGTGACCAAATTTGAAGGGTGAAATAATGAGTGAAGTTCAGACAGTCAACAGTGTAAGCAATATTACGGAGAAACCTCAGTTCTAACTTACCCTTCACTGACCAAGCTTAAGGCCAGATTCACCAGAACAGTTTGTGATAGCCCTAATTTATTAAGAATCGAGGTAAGTGGATCATATGGATGCTGAACATTCAGTTCAAAATTTAGAGTAGCCAGTATCATATGCTCAGCCTCAGTCACCCTTTCCCGATATTGCTCAAACCAGTCCTGGTTATCATACAAAACATAGATCAGAATGACAAAAAGTCCAAATAAATGCAGATATCATTTTCTAGTGCAAATAAATACACAGCAACAGATAAATAAAATCTTTGGAA
Organism: Comarum palustre; assembly: GCA_951800085.1. Classification (NCBI taxonomy): domain Eukaryota; kingdom Viridiplantae; phylum Streptophyta; class Magnoliopsida; order Rosales; family Rosaceae; genus Comarum; species Comarum palustre. The sequence continues at coordinate 12,535,403 of OX637584.1, read as the reverse complement.
AGAAATTTAACTTGATACTTGGTATGAAGTATATATTCCAACGCAGAAAAAGAAATAATACTGTTTCAGTTCAAACTAAATGTAGATGGACTTACAACAGGGAGTATATAGGACAACAAACTGATATCCTGTTTATGGAAAATCTCACAGGATGCCCTCACTACGTTATTCAAAGGGCGAGGTGTCTCCTCAGACTTTGCAGCAAGAAAGAGGACAGACGTGGCAATCAACTGCAAAAGAAATTGTATAATTCAAAACAAGAATTACATAGGAATTTCAGACTTAGCAACTACACCCACAGAATCAGAGAACAGAAAAGTCTTATCTATAAACAAAGTTATAACAATGTGTTTGTCCTTTCCCAATTTGCAGGTGAATAATTTTCTTCATTCTAAAGCTGCTGTGAAATCTAAATGCACTTGAATACTTAGATACTTACAAATCTGTCATGGCAAGCATGTGATCGCCGAGCAAAGAATCGATGGCAGAGAACCATTGCAGTTGCAATCGTGGTCTGTGGCCTGGAAAATGAATAACATAACTTGTTAAACATGTGGCCGTGGACATTGGTAAGAAAAAAAAATATGGTTAGAATATAAATACTACTGGTAGAACCAGAAGATCAAACTTGATCACTATAATCAAACCCAGTGCTGAATTTAAACCGATGCAGAGGATACAGGAAATAAGTTCAAGGTGGAAACAACATAACAAAGATAAACATTTGAGACAAAGAGCTTACAAGTCCAGCCGCAGACCAAGATCCTGAAGGTAAGAACAATATGAGTATCGTAAATCTACCTCACGTAATGCATCTATACCATCTTTTCTAGATGGGGATAATCGCTCAATCTCATCCCTTGACATAAAGGAAACTTCGTCCTCTTCTAATTTTGAGCGGTCACGTTTACAAGTGGTAGATGCATAGGCATTGCCGTTGGATCTTACAGGAGGGTCATAACTGTTGCAGGTTGCAGGAGCGAAATCATACGTGTTTGTGGGCAGATAATGTCTCCCATCATCACCCCTAGTAGAAGCTGAAAATTTTCTCCTCTTATAGGATGGAGCACCATCAGGCTTGAAATGATTAGCAGCATGGGAATTATCAGCACGCTCCCTATAATTTCCCATATAATACTGCAAATTGTAATGATCCCGAACAAAGTTATTATTCCTGCTCATGTTCCAATTTTCATAGTAGTTGGTCTTGTTTTTGTGTCTGGCATTGCTGTTGAAGCTCTTGGAGTTGTTTCGACTGAATGAGGGATGATACTCATCACGAGTGGTGCCCCCTTCTGAGCGGAAGTGACATGTAAAAGACATCGGTCCTGCTAAGTTGCAACAAAAAAGTTACGAAAATTTACAAAAACAAAATCAACACAGAATTCACTGTTTCCGAATCAGGCTAGTGTGATCCTCATGCGTTTACAACAATTCAACTTGATCGACAATTCAATGCTTACGTAGACCATCTAAACTTCAGCTCATATAATCACTACCTAATAAATATCAACAATTTGATATGAGCACCAATCTGCTCCAACAAAAACTAAAGAAATTCAAAATCAAAAATCGAAACCGAATGTAAAAAAGCATATGAATTTTCTAACCTGGACTTAAAATATTTTCAAAATTTCTACTTCTTCAACCACAAACAATTCTTCTACTCCTAAAATCTAATCCTGATCGAAACTTTTCAATTTTACATTGACAAAACACGGATTGAACATTATAACAGATCGCTCCGGAAACATGAGTAATATGGGCATGGCTTGATAAGCAAACAGCTCCGATATTAGATTGAAACGATGGGAATCGCAAGAGTCAATAACGACGACGACGTTAGCGATCGAGATCGTGAAGAAGAGCAATTACCTGATCAGCAGCGATAGCGATCTGAACCCTCTCAGGTGGATAAGATCGCAGGCGTGTTGAGATTGGATTAGGGTTAAGAGAGAGACCGTAAAGGAGTAGAGACGATGAAGCCAAAGATGGATTGTAATTTTAATTGATGTGCTCAGCTCAGGAACAAGTAACAAACCCGATCCACCGTAATTAACCGCCTTTAATTTCTTACCAAATGGTAAAAGCAAAAAAAATGGAATTAATTTCCGGTTTTAGAAAAAAAAATGTTTATTTTTTGAGAAGAACATTGGTCTTTATTGATAGAATAAACGTGAATACGAATTACAACATGAAAGATAACGGTGGTGGACATAAATTCTCCACTCTCCACCCTATCTTCCCGAAACAACAGCGATTACAGTGGACAAAAACGGATATCAATAAGGGTTCAACTGTAACCTATTCTAATCTAGAAATTTTGATACATTCCTACAGTCAACCTCAAGAAGAAACAACATTTTCAAACACTACATGTCAAACGTACCAGCATATATGCACAGCTAACCTCCTCATTACATTGACAACAAGGACTAACCGACATCAAAATAGTCCTTGAAAACGACATCATAATCATGGCTCCTCCAGCAACACAACCAACACTACCCTACCAGAACCTCAAACCCTCGCTTAAAAGAGGAGGAACCCTCGCCAAAAGAGGAGGGACGACCAACACTAACCTACCAAAAATCATAAATCCTCTCTCAGAGAGGAGTCAAAACCCTCGCTCAAGAGGAGAGACAACTAACCACCAAGAGTAGTGTTCTAAAAAAAGGCGTCCAGGGCGGCCTAGGCGACGCCTAGACGCTCGGAGGCAGGGCACCGTTCTGATTTTTTTCGAATCGACCAAGCTGGGCGCTGACATGAAAATCAGCCGCCTGGGCGGCGCCTAGGCCCCTAGGCGGCCCGATTAGTTTTTTTAATTATGAAATACATAAAAACATATCTAAAAATGAGTAAAATCAAACACAAAAAACATAATATTATACTATAAAGTCTAAACAAATGATACACTATTGTATTTTTATTATTTTTAAGAACATTATTGTTTTATTATGTATATTTTTGGTTGTCTGCCCTAGTAGCGCCTAACGTTTTTTAGAACCTTGCCAAGAACAAACCAACAAAACCTCAACCCGACCACGTAAGAGAGATGAAGCTGCAAAAACTTTTCATTGTCGTCTGCAATTCCGAAGGCAACTTCCATCGAGAACCCTCGCCCTCCTTTGAATACCCGTCTGGCAACACCTCGGTTACCAAGTAAGAACCCAGTCATCCCAAGACATCACCGGAATGGGAGTTTAGATTAAGTTGGGGGCTTGGTGCTCTTGCGGCGAAGAGAGAGAGAGACTTTAGGGTTTTTTCTTCTAGAAAAAAAATGTTTGTGATTTTATAGAAATAGATGAAGAAAACAGATTACAACACGCCCCAGTATCATTTGGTCTAATGACATAAGTCTCTTCTTAATGAGAGGTCGTGAGTTCGGCTCACTGTGTTGTAGTCTGTGTTTTACAAAACATGCAAAGGGTTGTAATAGAGGTCTCATAATTAGAGATTGTTTTTCATTTTATTTTGTCAAAAGAAAAACATATACTGATATATAAAGCCTTTGGGTACACCTGTTAGCTGTTTTTAATAGAATGATAGAAAGACATGGCGGAAGAGTGGAACCCATCAAAGGACCAATTATGGCATAAGCTCTAGCAGCTAGCTTATTTGCAACAAAATTCGTCTCTTGATGATCATGCCTGAAAATAACTAGGAAACCATGCCCACTAAGGGCATGTTTACTAACCTGAAATGGAATTGCGAGTGGTGTAATTGAATCTGGAATGGATGAAATCATGTGTTTACTAAAATGTCAATGTATCGGAATGGATGTGAGTCTCACTTGCTTATCAGAAATCGATTCCTGATGAAACCTCTTATTCGATACCCAAGGGGGACACGGGTATCAAAATCAAGGTAATGGAATCAACTTTTTCTCTCTAAAGCATCCTCGCATAATTAGTAATAATTCTAAATTACCGAACCCCCAAAATATATTATAATATTTTAAATTGGGGATATTTTAAAATTTTATTGTATTTATAATACTTCTAAATTATTCAACCCAAAATATGTATGTGTGTGTGTATGTATATATATATTGTATTTTGTGGGTATTTTAAATTTATTTATTGTAGGGGTATTTTAGTAATCAAATAAGTTTTGATTATGATTCCATATGGTAAGTAAACAACATCAATCGTAATTAGTTTCATTATTGTTTTGATTCCTTATGGTAAGTAAACAATAGAATGATATGAAAATATTCTTATATCGATTCTTGTTGATAGTGATACTTGTTAATACTAATTTATAATAAATTTCATTCCAAATTAGTAAACATGCCCAAGTGTCTTGAACCACATTACAAAATACAAATTCTCCAACGAGCAAGTAATTAAACGACTTTGTTAAGCATCTTTAGCATTTGAATTGGAATCCTTTAACACCACACAGTGCAATTAACAGTGTTTTAGGGACATGTTTATTACAAGGGGATTGATCAATATAATTCTCATACCCAATGTTTACTCACAATATGGGCTACTTTTAATGAGCTTACACATTCCCAAAAGCACCTCCAACACCTTCTTCCACACCTTCCACAGAGACACCAAAAATCATGGGATTGTGGATGCCTCTCTCACTTGTCACTATTGGAAATTACTTCTTAGCCGACAAAAAAAACGCATTTGTCGCCTAAGATTTTCTTTCCCAGTGGAATATAACGATGTCGTCTAAGACACAACAATCGTCGGCTAAGACAGATGGCTCACAACTTCAGTCAATTAGGAAAATCTTTGTCGACAAACAAAATGTTGTCGACTTAGAAACTCCAAGGCAACGAAATCTGTCTGTCGGTAGGTTTTCGTCGACAAAGAATTTAATAGTTGACAAACAGTTTTCCGTCTTCTTAAAATTCTTAGGCGACAAATTTTGTTTCCTAACCGACGATCTAGTTCGTCATCAAAGTGGGACCATTTCACTTTATGCCTGACACAACGCAAAATGAATTCTTTTCTTAGAAGACGAATATTTACTAAGACGATGGACGGTTCCGCCTCCTAAGTAAAACATAGCATTTATTCTGCTTTTGCCCGTAAGAGAGAATGCCCCCCTCCCAGGGCACAAAATTCATCTAAAATCTAGTATTAGGAGTATTTGTTCAAGTTTAATCGTTCTTCAAGCTTCTCTCTTTGGTATGTAACCTCTTAAACTATCTTTTCACCATGTTTTCCGGCGAACTTTCTAGTGACATTTCCGATTAGATAGGTTAGAATTATTACTTGTTAGGATACTATTAATTATGTGATGCATGATATATCTAGCTTGTGTGTGTCAATAATATGTTGAATTTTTTTATGAAAATCATTTGTACATTCAAATTATAATATTGTCATGGTGAATGATGTAAGAATGATTATATTCTTACATTCATCAATTGTTACCCTTAAAATCTCGTTCGAGAATCATTATGTTATGACTATGTCTGAAAAAATGATTCTCTGATTGTCCCATTTTTAGATAGTTTGGGAGCACTTGAAATTGTCATTATGTTTGTTGTTGGTGCATTTCATTTTCAGTTTTTGGTATATATATGTATATATAGGGCTCATTCTATTGAGGGATCCTTATTTTTTGTTTATTTATAGGGATAGACATTTGACAAACTTTTCGATCACATAACATCTCCACCATTCAATATGTAGATGCATATATATAGATCATTTCTGCAAAATTTCATCAAATTTGGAATAACTACAATGTGGTTAAAGCATTTACAATAGAGAATTGAAAATTGAAACTTAAATTATTCACAAGTTTCAGCCATCAGCAGATAAAGATGCCAAGTTGCAAGCATAAAGTAATTTCAAAGTTTGATCGAGTGAATAACATTTAAGAAAAAATCAATATTTATACTAATGAAGAAGTTGATTTAGATAAGAATTTAAGAAGAGGCCTAAAGATCATCTCGAGACTATAACATTGACATGTTCCTGCTCTTAATTTCCCAAATAACTAGCATGCCAGCATAAACTTCAAGATGATCATATCCAATAGGATGCAAAATCTAGGAAAAAAACTTGACCCACAGATATCCAACACATCCAAACACATGAATGAAACCGAAAAGGGAAAAAATTCAACTGCCAACCTTTTTTCAAGCATTCACCACATTATCATTGCCACATACAATAACTTATGCAATGAAGAAGTATTATATCCAACATGATACATAAACCAAATAAAGAAAATAAATCATTAGACCTAAAACTCTATCTTCACCTTGCCCATATCCATGCCTGGCCGTGGGGCAAGGCGAGCAAGACGCAAGTCTGGAGCCTCTCACTCATAAGGGCTGTTATATATAAAAACTGATGCAACTGTAGTTGCTTTCGTGGCAAAGTAGCTGCATTAGCTTCTAATGTGATATGGGTTCGAGTCCTATGATATATATATATATATATATATATATATATTCTAGCTGTTCATTTTAAATCATATCCTCAACTGTAAAATACATCATTCAATTTATAAAATAAAAAAAAGTTATAACATATTTTCATAATTATTCAATATATATAATAAGTTATTATTCATTGAGTTTTACATGTAGTCTATTGATTTTTTTGCCTACTATTTCTTATATTATGGGGCCCTAAATTTTTTTTGCTTAGAGCCTCCCAACGCATAAGGCCAGCCCTGCCCATATCCCATACCAAGGAAATGAAACAATGGAGGACAAATATTGAAGAAAAAAATCTATCTGTAAAATCTAGTCATGTTTAGCTAAGGAAAGCTGTTAAAGGCATTTACAAAAAAGGATAGCAAACTGAACCTCAAATTCTTCATCAGCTACAACACACCAGTAGATATGTATAGGAACTACTCCACTACCTCCCTCTCACACAACTCCTCAATGATGCGACCACTGAATGTCTGTAATATTAATACCCTCCTTATTAACCATCTCTTAAAGCGGGCTCAACTCCTTCAGCTTCATCACCTGCTGCACAGTAAGCTTCATCGCCCTATCAATCTCCTTCTCAGTCGTAAACCTCCCAATCCCAAACATTGTTGAAGTATGCGCCATGTCCTCATCCACCCCCAACACCCTCATCACATACAACATAGGTCTTGTGTCGTGTCACAACCGATGATGTGGGAGAGAGCCTTGTTGGAGATCGTGGATCAGCACCTGCACACCGGCGTTGCGCGCTAGGCAGGTCTTGAAAAATCTAAGGTTAGGCTAATACAATCAATAAGTAAAACAACCACAAATAGACTTTAAAAGTCTTAGAAAAAAATCACGATGAAGAGAATCTAAAGCAGTTCAATCTGAAAGTGAGAGATCGTACCAATTGGAAGTGCGAGAGTGAACGCCGATCGAGACGATGTGATAATCGAGACTCAAAGATGATGCATCGGAGTTGCAGGCATCGTTATCTGAATCGGAGATGCAGACATCGTAGAAATATAAGATGTAGTCATCGTAGACATATGAGATGCAGGCGTCGACAAAATTAGAGTTACAGTCATCGTCGTCAAAATCGGAGATGCAAGCATCATGAAAATCTGAGATGTAACGTCATCGATGGTACCAAAGATGCAGTCAGGTCGAGCCGGAGTTCCATCAAGTTATAGCCAAAGATTGAAGAGAGAGAGAGAGATCTAGATCTAAAATTTTGAAGAAGAGGGAGAAGAGATGTTGAGGGAGAGTATTTTGGACAACAAAAAAAGGAAAAGGCTGAAAATTTTGTTGGTGGGAATAAGACTTTAAGAGAAGTTTGGGTTGATGAGAATTTTAGAATCTTATTTTGTTAATAGGAAAAAATTCTTCAGATTTTGGGTTATTGGGAATTTTCTCTTGATTTTAACCTAAACACTAGCTATCCTTCTTGATTAACCAGGTCGACATGTAATTTACAATTCTTTCAAACATTTTGCATTTGATTTAGAAAAATTTATGGATAAAAGGTTAGTTACAAAACCATAGAATTTCTGGGTTTGAGGTTAGACACCTGCCTAAACTCGATCCACCCTTGCTACATATTTCTTCGACTCCTTCAAAACCAAACATGCATGGTTCCTCAAAACGTGGGTTAAACGTTTTGCTTGTAGTGTACAAATTACTAGAGCATCTTTGATTACAAACAATTCGTGGAAAGTTGCATAAGACTCCCTCCCCTTAAATATGCTACACAACAATGTGACGAGCACACTCTCTAATCACATATGCTACACAACAATGTGACGAGCACACTCTTCCTAAATTCAATTAAAGGACTTGCAGAATTAATACAGGTTACAAACCCATAAAAATACATAAATTAAGCAATTAAACTACCTTCCACGGTTCCACCTTTCACGTTTATGGCACGTGGCACCTAACCCTAAGTAGTCACTCCCCCCACACAGTAGTCCAAACTCCAAACCAATCCGAGCGTCCCATTTGAGGATTGTGAGTCGGAGAGCCTTCAACTCCTCTCAGATCCACCTACTGATTAGAAAGCTCGATCTCCCCCTTTAACGTACTAATCTCACACCACAACACACAACCCTTCTTATATCGTATCATGTAGCACAAGAAGAAACTCCCACAACATAAACATGGAGAGGAAGAAGCTAGACCAGAGACCCCACACCATCCCGCCATCGCCGACTCACTCCTTCTCTTCCTCATCCTCGTCGGATTTCGAGTTCACAATAATCTCCTGCTCGCCTTGCAAGTCCTCCACCCCGCTCTGCCGCCCCGCCGACGAGCTCTTCTACAAGGGCCAACTCCTCCCTCTCCACCTCTCCCCTCGCCTCTCCATGGTCCAAACTCTCCTCCTCCTTCCCTCCTCCTCGTCTTCCTCCTCCTCCTCGTCCTACGCTGCCTCCGACACCACCGCCTCACGTGACTCAACCGGCAGCAGCTCCAACGACTCACGTGACTCGTGCGACTCCTCCGCCAGGCCAAGCTCCGTCCTCGAGGTGGTGGACGAGTTCAAGCGCCTCAACAGCAGGTACTCTTCGTCCAACGACGTCGTTGTCAAGCAAGTTCTTCACAGCTTGAGCTCGCAGTCGCAGATCAAGAAGAACAGCAAGTACTTCTCTCTGTCAAGATTCTCTTCTGTGTTCAAGAAGGATCCGACTAAACAACAGAGCAGAATCGCCGTCGACGTGGATAATCACAACGTCGACGTCGTCTCTGGATCTAACTCCGTCAAGCGAGCCAGCAACACCGCCAAGGAGGTTATCAGAAAGTACATGAAGAAGGTCAAGCCACTGTACGAGAAGCTCTCCCAGAAACAACAGAAAATGACGACGGCGTCGGAGGAGATTAGAGCCGAGAAGCTCCCGAGCACTACGGAACGCGAGTTGTCGGTCAAGGCCAGCGCGACGAATAGAGACAGCAGCAATGGCGTATTTTCTCACACCTTCTCGGGTAACCTGAGGCACCCAAGGAGAGGTTGCTTTGCGAGTTGCCCATCATCGATGCGCTGCTCGCCCAGCCACTCGGGTGATCTGTCCCAGTCCGGTCAACCAGGTCCGGGATCCGTCCCGAGTTCTAGTAAAGCAGGAGGAGAAACGACGGTGGACAGATCATCGATGGAGGAGCTTCAGAGTGCAATTCAAGGCGCAATTGCTCATTGCAAGAACTCTCTGGTTCAGAACAAGACCATGTTCAGCAATGAGATTTGAATCGATGATAATCGTTATTGATTAAGCGTAAATAATTAATATTAATCTTGTCATCTTCTCTCTGTTTGGATTTGGTATGAAGTATGAGAATCAAATTCTGCGAGTAACGGTGGCCTTGGGACTTGATATATTAATTTCTTTTTGAGCTTTTGGTTCTGCTCTGACGAGAACTTGTTAATGTAACGTAAATTATTGTTAGCATGGAAGTTGTGTTCGTCTTGGCTTTTGGTTTTTGGCTTTTTGTCTGTGATGATTATATACTTCGGTTATCATCATAATAACTTATAAATTAGAAGAGGATGCAGCTTTATTTCTGGAAATATATATATGTAATTTCAAGTACAAGTTGTGACTTTTGTGATAACATCTCGATCGAACATGGTATCGAGGACCTGCATGATTTTAGTTGCTGGAGTTGGAGCAGGCAGCCATGTGCGTGAAGCTTGAGAGCAATTTTCTGATCGGATAAGACGGTGGTATTTGATGACATGCACGCGTGGTATTTAACGTACGTTGTTCCCTAGTGCCGATTTTCTTGTGTATACGTAGGATATCGGAATTGAAACGGAGCTGTAAAATTGAAAATCTAATTTTGAACTGAACAGTAAAGTTGGCCTATATAAATCAACAAACCTTGCATACCTATAAATTGGACGCCTCTCCGGAGCACCCAATCTACTCTTAAAAAGCCTTTCCAGGAGCACCTTCATGCCTCATTGCTAACAACTATGCGCTTCACTCACCCAAAGCCTCGTTCACGAGCACAGACGCGCAAAATAATTATTAGAGATCCCCTCTCTATAGCATATACCCAAAGCCTCAAAACCACCACAAACATATTAGAAACCTCTTTCTCTAATATGTAGTTTTTTGGAAGCTAATAGTTAACTATTGATATGAACTACGGAGAGCAAAACATGTCGAGACTAGACATCATATATATTCATTTAGTTAAAACATAAAACATAATAAATTATGTGAGTCGAACTCCCAACTTTTAAGTGCTATAAAAAAAACTAATGTTATGAATTAGATTAAAGTCATCAAACAAAGATGAAACTTTGTAACAGATAACATGAGACAGCATAATAAGAGGCACAAGGGTTTAGAATTTCTGTTTTTGTCATGCCATTTCATCAACATCAAATTTCATTCTAAAAAAGACACATCAAATTTAAAAATGCTAGATAGTATTCGAACCTATATGAAGCAATCAGTATGACAATCCAAAAACCAATTACAATTTGACCAAAAACGGGTGAGAGAAATATATGACACCAAATGACATTATTTGACACCAAATGACCAAATAGAGTCTTGTCTTTGTCAGATGGATACTTGTGAATCTAACCTGGGTTTTCATCAATACTGTGTGGATCCCCGCGGCACCCAATCATGCATTTATCTATGGATCAACGTCGACCCCGGTCGATCTGAGTGAACATCAGCCACCCCTTTCAAACCACGTACCACCAGTACAAAAGTACGTCAGGGTTTTCTTACGATTCCCAGTTATCTCTAGCTATAGTCGGTTGAAATTAGAACATTGCTAATATGTTTCTATCTGCATGGGGGTCATCATCAATCTCTAGAGCTTTCCAGGACGTATCCTGCAAGGTTGGCCCTCGATCAAAACTTTCCTATTCATCGAAAAGCAAAGGATTATTGAAAGGAGTGGCCAAATCTGAAACCTCTCATTCATATCTGAAAATCATATATATATATCATTCACTCGGTGAGTAAAGCTAGATTAATTTTCATTAAAGCTAGATTAATTTTCCATTGCATGCCATCAAATCCAAATGACTTCCGCTTTCAAACCTTCTGTCCACAAAGTAGCAAGGGTTGTGACTCGAACTCTAGACTTTCAGTTAAGCAATCTCGAAAAATATATGATTAAGAATTTAGGATATATCAAACAGAATAAGTTTAATAATTTGAAAAGTTAGGAACATATGTACAGTGATCATTGTTACACATTGGAGTGTATGGTTTGCTCTAGGGGCCGGGAACCTCAGGTTGAGGTTAACGTCAACATGTCGGATGTTCCTGCTTTACCAAATTGAAAAGGGTTTCCATTTTCCACATTGAAGCAGAAGCGAGTAACATGCAAAGCATACACAATCATATACCGGGTCCTTTAATTTAATTCCCATTTCAAAATGTTACTTCAAATCTATCAATCATACAAGATCTTCTTCTTTTTTCTCTTAAACAAAAATGTCCTAAATTTTCTAAGGCATCTATCTATTTGTGGTATCTACATTTATCGATATAACAATAAATTTGTTGTCATTTTGGTTTGTGTAGTTATTATTTAGGTAATATTTGTTCTATTAGAGGTAATTACTCAACTTAAGACAATTTACAAGTTTATATACAATTTGTTGTCATTGTAGTAACTTGGTACAATTATATGTAAATATATAAAATAAATGTTGTAAATTTTGTTGCGAATATTGTAAATTTTACTTATTTAATTGCTTATTTTTGTTCAATTAATGATAAATGGATGTATAATATACATTACAGTATCGTAGACAACCCCTAACTTAATTAGTTTTTTTTTTAAAAAAAACTTGATTAGTATATGAGCACTCGATATGACGCAGACTGGCAAATGAAATCAATATAGATAGAGAAGGCTTGCATCAAGATGTTACTAGCATGCACAGTAATCAAGTCACAAAATGTTATGGAGTCGGCCACCTAGGTTATCTTACCGTAAAAGCAATTTTCTTAATACATACCTCTTCAATTTTTTGCCAAATTTTCTCCAAATTTTCATCTTTTATCATTCTCTCATTTTGTCCGCCGTTTGATCTAGTTGAATAAGTGAGATCGATTAAAACACACTTGTTATAGCGTATTAGTTCACTACCATAAGAATTACTTTACCCGACGAATAATTTTCGTTGGCCTGTTACAAAATTTCGTCGGCTAAGAAGGTCATTGGAAAAAGGTCGCCGGTTATACTTTAGCCAACGAAATAACTTTCAATCGTCGCTTAAAGTCTGAAGTTTAGCAGATGAAAAATTTTCGTCGTCTAAAGTCTGGACTTTTAGCCGACGAAGAAACTTTTCAGATAGAGAAACACCAGGTGAAGAAGAAGAAGAGACGAGGAGAGACGAGGCGCGACGGAGAGAGGCTCGTTCTGATGCTACTGAACCAAAATGGGGAGATAGAGTCTGGATCTGATGCTACTGAACGGAATTAGGTATTTTGTTTAATACAGTGGCAGCATGTGATATTAATTGAAACGTTGCAAGTTTTAAGTCATTTAAGAGTGTTTGTTGGGATGAAGCCTGAGTTGATATTTGTGCAAATATTATAAGAAGTGAGTTTTGTGTGGGTTGCTACTGTGTCATTTTCCCAAAAATAGACAAGAAGCAATTTGTTGGATAACCAGCTCTAATATACTCTTTACTGTGATGATTAACCAAATAACAAAAAAGAGCTCTCTAAGATCTTCAACCTGGTGTGTCGACAAATTGGTTCTCCAATCGTCCCTCCTCCCTAAGGCGCAGCCTCCTCTTTGATGCAGCGGCTCCTCCGCCCTAAGTCTTTCGATCTTCAGCCTTCTCTGCTCTGTTTGTAGTCTCTCTCTTTGGTAGGCAGACTAGTTTTGCAGAGCTTACTTAATTAAGACCTCCATCCTCAAGGTAATCCTATAATCATGGTTTCACACCTCAATGTATGATTTAAGAATCGTCAGTAAGAAGCATAAATCTTTTGTATAGCCTGCTTAGAGTATGTTTTGACTAATATATATATATAGCTTAATTAGCAATAGAATGATCATTAAGAGATGTTTAGTAGTTAATTGCAGACATAGCAGCAGAGACCTCCGATCCACCCTCAAGGTAATCCTATAATCACGGCCCAATGATAATGCTCACTTCTCATCTACATATATACGATAGCTCGATCGACTTAATCCATGACTGCTCATCAACAATCATGTACTGTATAATCTGATAGTCCCATGCATTAGTGTTATTCTGCAAATACGAATGTGTACAGTACATAACATTTTATGCTAAACCTCACACGGTGATCAAACAAGATATATCTTGAAATTAAGATGCATCGTTTTTGGATGCAGTAGTGTTCCTTAAAATTTCCCAAGTGTTGTTGTTTTGGCCAATTAACAAGAAAAATAAGAGTAATAGCAAATTAACCCAATCACTGCTTAAGTAACCCATCTGGTTGGTTACAGTCTGGTTTTGTTTTGTCCCGAATGCTTATGCAGGTGATTGAGTTTTCAATCCACCTGTTTATATATGCTGCCTGCCTGCCTGAGCCTGACAATCCAAATCTCCCCCAATTAACTAAACCACGACATAGTCAATGCTCTGGTTGTCTTTCTCCCAAACACACAATATAACATTATACATACACAACATGGTTCTGGATCTGAAGCATTTTAAATGGTTTATCTATGTTTACAGCTGGGATTTACATGAAACCAGAGTAAACCCCTCTTAGATTTACTAGGATTGCATTTGTCTTTGGTCCCCTTCTCTTTTGGCCAGCCCCATCGCTTACAATTTTTTGTGTGCACATTGAATCCCTCATTGCCCTAGAACTCCCAACACTTTGTGGTCCTCTTGCACAAGAGTGATAAGAAGGTACTATGATGTCTCCTCTTAATCCTTTACTGTCAGAAGAGTAGTGAGCTAGCTATAGCTAGCCAGCTTCTTCTGCAATTCCACAAGCTCCTACATTGCTCTAGTCCATGTCCACCAGGAGCGTATCATTTATGGGTTTTCATGACCATAGTCATGGGTAAACTCTTTTTAGTCGTCGCCTCATCATTCACGTCTATTTGGAATGACATCCTACAGGATGCAACAAATACGCATTTATGTATGATATGCATCTAGCCATCTTTTCAACATCGTATTGATAGGTTTGTAGTTACAGAACTTTTAGTTATGACTTTTATGATCTTGCCTCAATATCGCGAAAATGACAATTTGTACAAAAAAAATGTCAGACTTCAAACCAATAAATTGAAAAGTCAAACGCTCATTTTAATATAAGATATAATTATTAATGCTCAAATACACAAATCTTTATTAAATTCATAATAAAATAATATTTTTAAGACAATTTTACTCATGTTCCTTATACACATTTGAAGAAAAAAATGAGAGAGAATATTTTTCCTGAGGCTCGCCGGTCACCGGATTCCGGTCATCGATCGCCGGTTTCCGGTCACCACTGCCGGATTCTGGTTACCCAACGCCGAAAAATTATTGGTAGCAGGAATTTCGCCGGATTTTTTATCTACTAGGGACAATAAACTTCTACAGAAAGTTTACTGGGGCTACATCTACATCAAATCTAAGTCTACTAACCCCAGTATACTACAAATTTAAGTCTATTAATCTCAGTATACTACAAAACCAAGTCTAGTAA
Source organism: Comarum palustre (assembly GCA_951800085.1). NCBI lineage: Eukaryota > Viridiplantae > Streptophyta > Magnoliopsida > Rosales > Rosaceae > Comarum > Comarum palustre. The sequence goes on along the minus strand of OX637584.1, from coordinate 12,520,340 downwards.
CCCTAGTATACTCCAAAACCAACTCTACTAACCCTCAGTATACATCAAAACCAAGTTTACTAACCTCAATATACTCTAAAACCAAGTCTACTAACCCTATTATACATCAAAACCAAGTTTACTACCCAAGTATACATCAAAACCAAGTTTACTAACTCCAGTTGTCTCCAAATCTAAGATTACTAACCCCAGTATACTCAAAAATCAAATCTAGTAACCCCATTATACTCCTAAACCAAGTTTACTAACCTTATTATACTCCAAAATCAATTCTACTAACCCCAGTATACTCCAAAACCAAGTCTACTAACCCCAATGTACTCCAAAATCAAGTCTACTAACCCTAGTGTGCTCCAAAACCAAGTTTACTAACCCCAGTATACATCAACATAGAAAATTAACTATAGCTTAACCAGTTAAAACATAGAAAAAAAGAAGATAGATGAAAAATATGAAAAAATGGAGTCCTTTTACTTACTCTCAGTAAAAAAGAAATTAACTATAACTTAATTAGGACCACTACGTCATTCCTTCCTCAACTGAGGACGCCCTTTCATGATCGTCGTCGACGATGTGGCTCTGTAGAATCGACCTTGGTTCATAACTATATCAGAGGACGACGATGGAGAGAGAGAGGATCGTATGAAGGCGGAGGTCACAAACAGAGCAGGAGCGCTTGGCCTCAAACGGAGCAGAAGGAGAAGATTTTAATGGTCAGAGGCAGTGACGAAGTCCCAGATCTTGCGTTTGGATCGACAAGCCGTGGAGGAGCATGAGGCTGTGACGAGATCAGGCTAAAACCACAACGTTTTCTGTTTAGGTCGAGAACGACAACGACAACGACATTGATGGATTTGAGGATGATGACCATTTGTTGTGGACTTGTGCTAGCTCACCCTCGATAACACCGACAGCCTCGACATCTGCAATTTTGATTTGGATCGTGTGTTGTCGGCAACGACGACGTCATATTGTTGGCCGGTTTTATATCGAGGATGAGAGAGAAAAAGAGAGAGGTTTGATCAAGAAAAGAGAGAGAGAGAGAGAGAGGAAGAGAGACTGATATGAAAAATGAGAGAGAGAGAAGAGACATGTTTTATATTTAACCAATGATAATATAGTCTTTTGATTAAGATTTATACAAATGAGGAATGAGAAATGATTTTTATTGGAATGAGGCTCTTAAAATTAGTGCTACTTGGACATTTATTGTTTAAACATAAATCTAACAAACTTGAAGTTCTCCTCAAACTCTGATTCAGTAAATATAGAAGTTCAAGACTTCAAAAATAATAATAAAAAATATAAAAGTTCATTAGCAATGAGACTACTGAGACAAAATTTCAAAGAGGACTTATCCAGAATCAATCAATTTTGATCAAGACACAACATCAAACGTGGAAAGCAAAACAGAGACAAAATGAACAGGATGAAGAAAGTAGTTAGCAATACTCATCTCCTAACTCAAGTGCATTAATCCATCACACTGCATGCAACATCATAATTTAAACAATAAGTACCGCATGATCTCTTTGTTGTTTATTAGATTAGCAAGAACTTTAACACATTATTGTCCCCCATAAGCCTCGAACAAAGACAAACCAACCCAGAAAATTATAGAAGAGGGAGGAGAAGAGAGGAGTGCCACTCAGAATGCTAGGGAGCTATGTGCTTTATAAGATTAACAATCACAGCTAATACCTACATTATGTTCAATAATATTAACCAAAGATTTGATTTAACCCCCAATGTTCATTAGCTGTCTTGGATTTTATTACAACTGCCCAAATCTTAATGGGAAGCTTTTGAAGCGATGAACATGATATCTACCACTGCAAGACCTTCCCAGATGCCCAGAAAACCATCCCCAGATGAGACAATTCACATGAAATACCATAAGCAGGCAAGCACATCAGAAGGGCATGGTGGTCATGAATCATGAGCAAGAACATCTATGTATTCAGATCTCACATGGCAGAAAATAACTTCTCATGTGACCACATGTCTCTGTTTGGGACCCTTTCCATGTTATAGCCCTTGTAAGCTGGGGATAGTCAAACTAGCAAAGCTCATCTCTCTTTGACTAATCAAAAATTATTTTCCTAAACTTAAATGCCACTAAGCTAGCTAGGTGTATATATATACATAAGATAACCCTAATCTAAATTATTTGCACCACCCAACTTTCTTTCTTTGAAAAGCAGAAGATCCCTGTCAAAGCAGTACATTCAGGAGTAGCATTCATAGCTTAATAGATCATGAACAAATTGAATAACTAAACTATTTCTTATCACAATTGGGAAAAACAAGAACCAAATCATTCAGTGCTGCATGCCGAATTATGGTAAAAAAATTATAGGAAAAGTCTAGTAGGTCTTAGTTTTATACAATAAAACTAAACTAGTTTATCTATACAAAGAGCCAATTTGCTTGTAAATTGAACTGATTTACTCGAGGTGATTCATACTGCAGTAGATCAGCTTCAAACAACAGCAGACAAGCTTTTAGTATAGTAAATCAAACTAGTTTACCATGTACATGGTATTTATCTACCTGTGAATCCAACTAGTATACTTGTACGAAGTATGGTAAAAATGAATTTGTCTTTAAACTTCCAAGGTCTGCAAGTGCTGCTTCTATATTCTAAACAGAAACTGAGCTCTAGTGTTTCACCTACTCCAGACCACCAGGTTTTTATAATCTCGCCGTCCCAACGGTTACTGGCAATATCGAAAATGGACAGACTAATAATTACTGATACAGTAAATCATTTGCTTCCTTATATATATATATATATATATATATATAGTTTGGTGCGGATATAGTTCGTTAATTGTATTTGTACATTTGATGATCGTTAGGGCATTTAAAATTGTGATTTACAGAGAAAAACACGAACAGTTCCGGTTGCACAGATACGGTTCGTTCATAGTATTTGAAATTTTTGAGGCCTTAACGATTACCAAATGAGCTGAAATTTTGCAGAGATGGTCTATAAATATATATCTAAATTTTGAACGGTTAAGATGAGAAAATTTGATATAAAAGTTGGTCAAATTAAGGAAATCCATACCAAATTTATGATAAGGACGTCCTTAACGTAGAAGGACCATATATATATATATATATCATACCTCTTGCATTTTCTCAGAAGCCACAGTTCACTGGCTAACATTATTACCACTTTCCCTGGATTTCTGAAACAAAGCCAAAATGGTATCTCTGGAAGTTGTTCAGACAACCTCTAGATCCATCGAGCCATCTTCAAGTCCACGGATTTCTTTCTCAGCCGATTTTCTCGACGAAAGTGACTTCATCACTATCAGCCCAAATGCTCATACTGAACTTCTAGACAAGAAAATGGAGTGTGATCAGAAGGCAAGGAATGCAGACTTTGAGTTTCTGTCAAACAATGTGAGTAGCCATACTATGTTAACTGCAGATGAGCTTTTCTTTGAAGGAAAGCTCCTACCCTTTTGGCAAACACAGCATGCCGAAAGGCTCAACAAGATCCGTCTTAAAACAAAAGACGATGAGATATGCAAGGAGGAAGAAGAGGTAGTGAACAAGGAGGAGACCAGAGGGAACTGGTTTGTTGATGATGACCCGTCTCCAAGGCCACCTAAGTGCACTGTTTTATGGAAAGAGTTGCTGAGGTTGAAGAAGCAACGTGCTTCAACTCTGTCACCCTCCTCTTCATCCTCGTCTTCATCTTCTTCAAACTCGTTTGCTGATGTAGCCGCAGCAGCAGATCAAGAGAAGGAGGTGATGGGAAACAAAGAAAAGTACATGAAGAGGATAAAGAAAGGCTTAGAGAGAACACGATCAGCCAGCATAAGAATAAGGCCGATGCTTAATGTGCCGATTTGCACACAGATGAAGAACAGTGCGTTACCACCTTTGTTTCCTCTCAGAAAAGGAAGTCTAGATAGGTGAGGATGAGGAAGAGAGGTAATAGAATTCGAGCTTATCTGCAGGATTTTGTGCTACATGTTCATTGTTAATTTTCTCATTTCTTCTACTTATTTAAAGTTTCTGTATCATGTTTAGAGTGTTTATTGATTTGGTGAATCTGAAGAATCATAATGTAAATGCTAACTTTCTAGTGTTGTGGAAGAGTATTAAGAAATTGGATTATTTATCTTTAGTTTTTTACTTTTTTTAGAGTATCAACGACGGTATCCTCAAAGACTTTCTGGGTCCAGAGACTAATCCGTGTCGAGGAATCATGTTATAACGCTTCCTCCCCTCTGACCAACAAGAATGAATTGAGATTTAACTCTAATTAGCATCGGCGAGATTCAAATTTGGGTATGAGAGTTCCACACCCAGACTCTTAGACCACCTCACTACCGGAACAACTACTTTAGCCGACGAAACGTCTTTGACTAAGAAGTCATAGGGAAAAAGCCGTCGGCCAAGACTTTAGCCGACAAAATTACTGTTTATCGTCGGCTAAAGTCATTTATTCAGCCGACAAATTTTATTAAATTTCGTCGGCTATTACTACCAGAAAAAAGACTATAGCCGACGAAATTTTTTTTCGTCGGCTAAAGTGGACTTTAGCCGACAAATTTTTTTTCGTCGGCTAAGTTAAAATTTCGTCGGCTAAAGTGGCATTTTAGCCGACGAAAAAAAAATTCGTTGGCTAAACTAATTTTTTCTTCGGCTATAGTTAAATTTTAGCCGACAAAAAAAAATTTTGTCGGCTAAAGTGCTTTTTTCGTCGGCTATAGTATGTGAACTTTAGCCGACAAAATTTGAAAAGTTTAGCTGACGAAATTAGGGTATTTCGTCGGCTAAAGTATCTTTTAGTTATAAAATTGTACTACGGATATTTCGGTGTCCGATTGACTATTGTGATACCAATCTGGAAGCAGAACGGCCGTAGGAGTAAAACTCATTGCTAATACCATGACATATAGGCTTTTTTGGCCATCCGAGTTCGTTTAAGGCTTCAAAATGAAGTTTTTCTAAACGCTTAACACACGAAAATGTCCATATCTACACCTATATGAGGTATTTTGGCCGAACCTTCAACACAACAAACACTCACCATAATGAGACGCAACTGTCCATCTAAAAATTTTGAGACATTTACCCCTCCATGATAGGCCTCCCCATATAGATAAATAATGGTAAATAGTAGGCATGTTGTGATTCTGGTCATCAAAATTCACAAACAAAAATACGACCGTCAGATATCATCAATATGTTGAAATATATCTCTGGTAAAAAATTCAACTTTATCTGAAAAATTTAAGGACTTCATCTAGACGGTCAATCTCGTAAGTCAAACCTCTATATTGTATTGACTGCAACTATCGACACCGAGACTTTACCGGAATTACGTGATTTTTCAACCGTAGGCGTATTTCACCATTCCGGTCATATCTTATTTCACGACTTTTTTACGTTTGAAGTTTCTACGTACAGTTTGTTTTAGAAACGAAACATTTACTTAAAGCTTAGTAAACAAGTTATACAACATTAGTACGCATGTTGTGATTCCGATGATCAAAGTTGAGAAACAAAATTCCGACCGTCAGATATGATCATTATGTTGAAATATGTATATAGGAAAAAATTTAACTTAATCTGACAACGTTAAGGGCTCGATCCTTACGGTCAATCACGTAAGTCAAACCCCTTAATGCACGGACACAGTCATTTGACCGTCTAAATTACGTATTTTGCCCGGACCTTCAACTGAAAATAGTTTCAAATTGATGAGACGCAACCAGTGGTATAAAAATTTTATGAAAAATAACTACCGGAGATAGGGCTACCTCTAGGAAGAAAGAATGGAAAATTGAGTTAACCGCAATTATCGGTACCGAGACTTTACCGGAATTACGTGATTTTTCAACTATAAACGTATTTCACCATTCCGGTCATATCTTATTTCACGACTTTTTTTCGTTTGAAGCTTCTACGTATAGGGTTTAGGGTTTTAGCCGACGAAATTAGGGTATTTCGTCGGCTAAGGTTAAATTAATAAATAAATAAAATAAATAACTATAGCCGACGAAATTAGGGTATTTCGTCGGCTAAGGTTAAATTAATAAATAAAATAAATAACTATAGCCGACGAAATTTAGGGTATTTCGTCGGCTAAAGTTAATTAAAAATTCAAATTTTTTGGCGGGGATTTTTAAAATTTTAAAATTTTTCGAATAAAGTTCAAAATTTTCTATATCTTTCATTTTTCTCCTCCTCCTCCTCCTCCTCCTCTTCATCTTCCCTCCTCCTCCTCCTCATCCTTCAAATCCCTCCTTCTCCTACTTCTCTAAATTTTTCTCCTCCTCCTTCCTCTCCTCTTCTCCTCTTCCTCTCCCTCTCCTAACCTTCTCCTCCTTCTCCTTACTCCTTTTTGGTGTAAAAACGAAAAAAAAGTAAAAAATGTAATCAAAAATACAATAAATTAAAAAAGAAAAAAAAATATGAAAAAATTAAAAAAAAAAAGAAAAAGAAAAAAAACTATAGCCGACGAAATACCCTAAAATTCGTCGGCTAAAGTTTAAAAAAAATAATAACTTTGTCGGCTAAAGTTAAATAAATAGAAATAATAGCTATAGCCGACGAAATTTAATAAAATTCGTCGGCTAAAATTAAAAAAATAATAATAATAACTATAGCCGACGAAATACCCTAAAATTCGTCGGCTAAAGTTAAATAAATAAATAAAAATAATAGCTGTAGCCGACGAATTTTAATAAATTTCGTCGGCTAAAGTCCAGAAATTAAGCGACGAAAAATTTATTCGTCGGCTAAAAAAATGACTTTAGCCGACGATGAACAGTAATTTCGTCGGCTATAGTGTTGGTCGGCGGATTTTGCCCGACGACTTCTTAGCCGACGGCTAAGACTTTAGCCAACGAAAAAATTTTGTCGGCTAAAGTGGTTGTTCTGGTAGTGTATATTTATTTATTTATTTAACTTTAGCCGACGAAATTCATTAAAATTCGTCGGCTATAGTTATTTATTTTATTATTTTTATTTATTTATTTAACTTTAACTGACGAAGTTTAATAAATTTCGTCGGCTACCTCCTTCTCATTCTTTAGTTTGTTGTAGTTATATATTTTATTATTATTTTTATTTATTTATTTAACTTTAGCCGATGAAGTTTAATAAATTTCGTCGGCTATAGTTCTTTTTTATTTATTTATTTAACTTTAGCCGACGAATTTTAATAAATTTCTTCGGATATAGTTAGTTATTTTATTTATTTTCTTTTTTATTTCTTGTATTTTTGATTAATTTTTTTTTCTTTTTCGTTTTTCCACCGGTGGTGGAAGAGAAGAGGAGGAGGAGGGCTAGAAGAGGAGGAAGAGGCTAGGAGGAGGGGGAGGAGGAGAGGAGGTTCAAAAATCACGTAATTTCGGTTAAGTCTCGATGTTGATAGTTGCGGCCAACGCAATTTTCTTTTCTTTCTCCCTAGAGGTAGCCCTGTCTACGGTGGTTGTTTTCATAAAATTTTTATACCACTGGTTGCGTCTCATCGATTTGAAACTATTTTCAGTTGAAGGTCTGAGCAAAATAAGTAATTTAGACGGTCAAATGACCGTTTCCGTGCGTTAAGAGGTTTGACTTACTGGATTGACCGTAAGGATCGAGCCCTTAACGTTGTCGGATCAAGTTGAATTTTTTCCTATACATATATTTTGACATAATGATCATATCAGATGGTCGGATTTTTGTTTCTCAACTTTGATCATCGGAATCACAACATGCCTACTAATGTTATATAACTTGTTTACTAAGTTTTAAGTAAATGTTTCGTTTCAAAAACAAACTCTACGTAGAAACTTCAAACGCAAAAAAGTCGTGAAATAAGATATGACCGGAATGGTGAAATACGTCTACGGTTGAAAAATCACGTAATTTCGGTAAAAGTCTCGGTGCCGATAGTTGCGGTGAATAAAATTTAAGGGTTTGACTTATGGGATTGGCCGTCCGGATGAAGCCCTTAAATTTTTCGGATCAAGTTGAATTTTTTACCATACATATTTCAACATATTGATGATATCTGACGGTCGTATTTTTGTTTGTGAATTTTGATGACCGAAATCACAACATGCCCATTATTTACTATTATTTATCTATGGGGAGCCCTATCATCGAGGGGTAAATGTCTCAAAATTTTTAAATGGGCAGTTGCGTCTCATCATGGTGAGAGTTTGTTGTGTTGAAGGTTCCACCAAAATTCCTTATATAGATGCAGATATATGCGTTTTCGTGTGTTAAGTGTTTAGAAAAACTACATTTTGAAGCTTTAAACGAACTCGGATGGCCAAAAAAGCTCATATGTCATGGCGTTAGCAATAAGTTTTACTACTACGCCCGTTTCGCTTCCAGATTGGTATTACAATAGTCAATCGGCCACCAAATATCCGTAGTGCAAGTTTGTAACTAAAAGGTACTTTAGCCGACGAAATACCCTAATTTCGTCGGCTAAACTTTTCAAATTTCGTCAGCTAAAGTTCACAGACTAGCCGACGAAAAAATTAGTTTAGTTTAACCGACAAAATAATTATTTTGTAACTAAAAGGTACTTTAACCATATGTCATATTGGCTAAAGTTCATCCGTCTATTTTTTTATTTTCGTCGGCTATGTTGTTTATGCTAGTAGTGACTGTTTACGTCTTGTATAGACACAAAGTACATAACTCGTTTTGTGGAAACTGGCTCTCGTTAATTGGAAACTAGACAGTGGAATATAACAAGCAGAGGCACAGTTGAAAGATGCGACAGTTGTCCAAGATGAGAGGCATAGAATAGAAGCAAGAGGAATCTGATCTTTGGCTGCAGCATTGATGAAATTTGAATTTATTGAGAAACAGGCCCGACCATATTGGTATTATTTTCCATTCAAAATGGAAGTGAAAATAGTACATGGTGTGAGTGTAATAGGGGATTCATATATCTGGAACAAATTATACTGTAGTAGTTTTTGTTTCTTTTCTTTCCAGAGTTATCAATCAGTCTCCTAAAAAGAGGTATATTCTTCACAGAATAGAGGTTGTAGATTTCTAATCTTCTAGAGGCTGAAGACGATAAGATAACCAATATGTAAATTGACTAGTTCAGAGCATGGAGCTATTCTTAGCAGATTGACAACCAAAACAAGCAATCATGTAAAATGTCAACTATACATATCGAATTACGCAAGGAATGAAGTCATAAAAAAGAAACATAAACATACAAGAATGCATAGTGTACATTTAAAATATATTTGTGTGACCAAATTTAATATGGACAAGAAAATGGATACACAAAGTAAGAGCATCAACCACCTATACCAACAAATTAATGAATAGAAGCGAGTCACTGACTGCGTACATGTACCATCCATGATAAAACTGTAGGTCTCACATTTCCTTTAAGACCTTCCTATGAAAACCAATAATAAACAAAAGCAAACACTCAGAACGAGAACTGGACTAGGATTAAGGAGCTTACAAGGGTAAGTTTCCAACTTAAACTTTTGCAAGCTCTTTACGCATAAATATGCTTGAAGGTTTGGCAGTTGGCACAAGTTCCTCAAAAAAATGCAGGCACAGTACTAGCGGTTCAAGAAGGTGGGGGTGCTGACAGAGAATTTCCTGTAGTTCTGAAACACAAATCAAAACTGATCAGCTTAAACTGCAATCGATATAATTTTGAATGTTGAGACCAGTGGTCTTCCTACTACCTTAAATCCAATCCAGACTTTCCAGTAAGGCTGTTAGGAACTTGACCAGTCAGATTATTGTTTTGTAAAAATCTGAAAGATATATAGAACACAAGTCAGAACATTAAGAATCAGACATAAATTAGAATAAAAAACAAGAAATAGAAAACAACATCATATTGTCATCTAAAGTATCTAGATCTGAAACCATTAACAATACACATCACAACGCATGTCCTATACATAAGGTGCACCCTAGTGAAGATCTTCCACCCCAACATTTCTATTTGTAGCCATTTATCCCACCAAAAGACAGAAAAAAATGTTTATCTGTAACATACAGCACAGTTAACTAATACACATTTTAGTCGCAGTAGTTCTATATGCTTTAATAATGGCCATTTTCCAGTAACAGGATAAGCGTATGAGCTACAGGCGTTAACTATTTCAAAGGAACTGCTTTTACCTCCAATCTAACAGAGATAGCAATTTCAAGTGGTTATTAAGTTGTTTGGCAGCCTATCATATATTAAATCAAATTCCGCTCATTTGTTCAAGCAAATAATCTTGTTGAAATCTCCCTATTCCACACCAAAACCAGCAAATGAAACTGGCATCAACATGTACTTACAGTTCACGCAAGCTCTCAATGTTCCCAAGCGATGAGGGAATAGCTCCACTAAATTGATTGTCTTCCAAGTGCCTTAAAGAATGAAAATGAAACAGACATTGGATGAGAAAAGTAACTTTACACAAGGGTCATGCAAAGAATTGTATTCGGCTTATTCAACCGAGACAATTGAAGTGTGCAAGATAGAGGAAACACTATAAATTACTACCAAAGCACAAGTAATATTTATCATAATACAGGTCCCCAATATCAGGTTCCCGTTCACAGTGGCTCATTTGCTAATGATCCATAGGCATCATGTGTTTCATTGCAAGCTAAAAATTACAACAATAAAGTACCAAGGGAAGTAAAGTTGCACAACTTACAGTGTTTCCAGTATCTTCAATGAACTGAGATCAGGAATAGGTCCTGACAAATTGTTATTCCCAAGCCAGCTATCAAAATAATTCAACCATCAATAATTCAGAAAACACGTCCTTTATTCTGAATTTAAAACGGAAGCAAAATTTCAGAAACCTACATGTCAGACAATCCAGTCATATTGGCAATATAAGGTGATAATGAACCAGAAAGGCCCATACTTGTTAGATTTCTGGAAGCAAGAAGAATATAAGTAAGCTTTTGTCATGTTAAGCAAACTTAAAGAAGAAATGAAAATAAAAAGGAAGTAGTTGATAAGCAATACAAAATCAAGAACAAGATTATAACAAGTTTCAACTCACAAAGAGACCACACGAACTCCAGAGCAGGCAATGCCTGTCCACGTGTATTGACGGGGAAGACAGGGATCACCATTCCAGCTAGGCGGAGGGTTCTCAAGACTCTCTTTTACTTTTTGCAAAGCAATAACTGTGAGAAGAAAAGCAATTCCCATCAAAAATATAATTCACTAATGACTTGCTATAAACTGTGAACTGATGCTTCCTAGTTCCTATTAAACTAAGCCTATGTAAAAATGGCATTCAATGGTTGCATAGATTTCCCTCATATAAAACCCTCCTACATTTTGATCAAGATTTTTCTTCCACACATTCTTAAGCTCAAACCAAAGAAGCATAGCTGCATACCATCTCGAGTAAGAGTTCTTGCTCCGAGGGGCAACACTTGAAAAGCCTCGCCAGCACTAATCGAAGGACCAAGTACTGACCCCGCAGAAGGTGTCAAGGTAATACTTGTACTACCAGCAAGAGGCCACTTGGTGGCAAAGACCACAAGCGCCGCTTCTGTCACATTCAAATCTTTGTAATACGGCACACCATTTATCATCACATCAATAACTCTATCCCTTGAGTCCGCAAAGTACAGCGCAATGTAGTAGTATGCATTCTGAACCTGCTTGGGCGGCCAATTCAACACAATCGCCTGAGACTGGTTGGTCGTCAGCACACTCTCGAAAACCTTCACAGGAGGCAAGTTCCACAACCCCGAAACAGACACATTTGCATTGCTCGATTCATTAAGCTTAGTCTCTCCGAACGGCTCCCAAAATCGATCAAACTGATCATCCGGATATCTGAAAAGTTACCCAAATTCACATTCCAACTCTCTGACACAACTTTGACCACTTCAACATAAATTTCAAGAGTCGAACACGTACCTAATAGTTGGTCCATTGTACCCAAACCCGTGCCTGGCAACCAAGCCGAGTCCATTACCCTTGAAATCCGTAGTGTTATACAGCGAGTCTTCGAGAATCACAAACTCCAAGGCCGATACAAACGGGTCGGAATCCGTATGCGTATTCGCCCCGACGCAGATGCTCATGGTCTTACTCTGCGCGAGGAACACCCCCTCGTAATAAGACGGCAAGCCGTTGACGTAGTCCTCGGTAGTATTAACAACGGTCCACAAGGTGCCGTCGATGATCTGGTCGAAAACCGGCGGCGGGCTAAGGCCGTTGATTCCGCCGTAGTAGTAAGCCGTCCGGACCATGTACTTGGCGTTGCGGTAGACCTGGACATTGTAGCAGTACTTCCGGCCCGGAACGTTCGGGAAGGACCGGAGGGTGGAGAGAACGGGGAAAAGGCCGGAAATGTTGAGGGTTTTGGAGGTGCCGGTGCCGGAGAGGAAGGCGGAGTCCGGGAGCCATTTGCGGCCGTCGATCTGGGATTCGGCTTTGGCGCCGCAGTTGATTAAAGTACCTGTAACATAAATCGAAATTAGTTAGTCGTGTAAGGAGAGGGTGATAGTGCGATGGGAGCATACCTTTGGGTTGGGAGAGGGAGATGGGGAGGAGGGAGAGGAGGAGGAAGAGGAGGAGGAGGAGGCGCATGGTGGTGGAGGAGTGATTGGGTGAGTTTGGGGTAGGGAGGAATTGGAAGGTAAACGCGGGAAAATAAGGGCCGGGTCAGCGCTGCCTGCGGGCTCCACTTCTTCAACTGCTCGCTCCATCGTATATTAAAAGCTAGTTTTTGTTTTGACGGAGATTTACCGCCGGAGCTCGGTGATCTTAATTAGCCGGTTTTGTTTTGACGGAAGTTTACCGGATTTTTTGTTTTCTCTGATTTGGCATAAATAGATTTTTGATGTTAAGTATAATAAAATAATGAATATAACTTTTATTAGCATTTTATTATAATGAATAGTGTGCATGATAGTACCACCGCATCGTGCGGTCTCTAAACTCTCTCCAAAACCCTAGGCGGCGTTTTTTCTCCTCTGACAACAAGATATCTCTCGTCCCGCGGCAGCCCGGGTGCCTTTGGACTCGTCGACAATGCAAGGCTTCGCTGCCGGACTAGATAGTGATACAACAACTTCGAAGTAGGCGGTGTTGGGGTGAATTGATTTGGGTGGCGAGGCAACTTGGCAACGATTCTAACATCATTTTGGATTTGGTAGATTGTGCAGGGATCAGAGAACATCTGAAGGCGTTTTTGTTCTCTATTCCCTAGAGATGGAAATGATGTGGTGTTGGATTAGGTGTTTCTGATATAAGATGGGTATGAGATGTGGAGGTGTGATCTGGGTGGCGTGGCAAGGTGGGTTGCAATGACGTTGACCAAAATGACAGAGACGTGGTGATGTACGACGATGCAATCTCGATGTCCTTGGTGATGCTGGTTCTTGTTTGGCTGCCTTTAATTTGTTAGGCCCGAATTGAGACTTCTTTAGGGCTACTTCGATCTCCACTATGTCCATGACATGTTATGTGCCGCTAAACACTTTTTTAAACTCCACTAGTATAGTGTTGACTTTAACCTTATTGCTACAATTTGATAGTTGTTGATCATAAAGTACCATAATCGAGTGCCTTGACGATAATATTTTCAACTTTGATATATTTTCGTATCATTAATGTTATTTCTGCTAAACTCACAATAAGTGAGCACTTTTTTCTAATATAGTGATACTATATAACTTTGAGGACCCTTCTATTAAGTGATTTCTTTTTTGACATATATGAGAGATCAAACATTAGATCAAATTTTAGATCACATATCAACATCTCCACCGTTCAATACTTAAATTCATATATGTAGATCATTTCTGTAAAATTTCATCCAATTTGGTGATCGTTACGGCTTTGAACTAACTGAAATCAATTGATATATCAAATCTGTCAAACATGAACCGTTCATGCTTATAATTTTAATTCGCAGTTTTAAACACCTTATCGATCACCAAATTAGATGAAATTTTGCAGAGATTATCTACATATAAAAATATATATATTAACTGTAGAGATGTGATTTGGTGATCAAAAAGTTTGTGTAAAATCTCTCATATATGTTAAGAAAAAATATCACTCGAAGGGATTGACATAAGCTTTAAGGTTACTGTAGGTAGTCATTCTAACTTTTGATTTTGAATGTTTTCATATGTTCAAAACAAAAAAAAACAAAAAGAATAACAGGTGGGGGTTACCTCTTTAAGCCGACTGACCTGTCAAAAGTTGACCTGTGCAATTAAAAACCCTATCATTGTAGCTTTAGTAAGTAGGGATCGTTCTAACCGGGGACACTAGGGAAAGATTTATATTCTGCAAAACAAATAGTTAGTACTTTCAAAAGAATACAAGTATAACATATATACAAAATATTATGGGGAATTTATATGGTGGTTCGAAACATATAAAGAAAAGAAGCAAAATATTTACATACATTGGTCAATCAATACTCAAGCATAAAACAACATAGCACCGTGAAGAAAGACATGTCACAGATTTCGCAAGTTTAAGAGGTCATATTTGCGTTTTCACAACTTGTAATTAATTCTAACTATTTAGACTTCTCATGTAAACTTAGTGCCTACAATCGTCTGACACTAAGTTTGTATATGTGTCATCCTGTTTAATGCCTACAATCACCTGACATTAAGATAATGTACACTGATCGAACGAGAGTCATTGGAAACATGGTCCTAGGTATGGCGTCACTCATCCTATTCATCATGCAAATCTCTCACCCTACCACCCTTGGTAGTGACTAAGAATCAAGACCTACAATCGCCTGATCTTAACCCTTAGAACACTACGGCATATGAAACTCCCCCTAATAGCTAACTTGTCTAGATTCAAGCTAACCTAGAGTTCGATTACGTGCTCAGGTGAGGATTAATCAATTCAAGTTATTAATTACGTGAACACAAACAACTTAATCTATGTCGTCATCCTAACATGCAGTTTTACACGTTACAATTATAAACACAATCACATGAGAATCACAAAGAAGAACATGTAAACATGTTTATAACGTAAAACTGAAAACTAAAACAAACATATATATATATATATATTATAACCATCATCCATACAGT
Source organism: Comarum palustre (assembly GCA_951800085.1). NCBI lineage: Eukaryota > Viridiplantae > Streptophyta > Magnoliopsida > Rosales > Rosaceae > Comarum > Comarum palustre. The sequence goes on along the minus strand of OX637584.1, from coordinate 12,505,274 downwards.
AGATAAATACATAAACCTTGAATGTTTTCATACCTAAACCTACCCTAGAAGTCGGCAAGGAATGAAGATGGAATCGGTGGCAGCAATGCAGTCGACGGCGATGAAAACGGTGGCGGCAAGGTTATGCAATTTCTGTGTAAGGAGGGTTTTTAAGTAGAGCTAGGCTATTCTAAGACTTAGAGCAATTGAGAGACCCCTTTTTCAGTTGTATTACATGTGTATTTATAGAGGAAAACTCCTAAAGAAACCCTAGGGATTCGGCAGCCCATTGTATCCCAAACCGAGTAGGGTTTTTTTCTCCTTGTTGGATTTGATCTCTTTCTTTAATTTCTAAATAAGACTTCGACTTGGACCTTGGACCTCTTGATTTTGGACTCCCCTACATGTTGATGGATCAATGTAGGCCTCATTACAGAAGTCTTGGGCTTCTAGGCAGCTCCCAAACTCGTGTGACAACTTAGGCAGAAACTGCCCAGTTTTGCAGCTTGACCTCCGTCTATTGTTTTGATCATAACTCTCTCATATGAACTCCAATTGATGCGATTCTAGCTGATCTGAAAACTAGACACGCACAGCTTTCCAATGGTATATGGCTCGTCCTCAGATTCCTCCTGGATCTCCAGATATTAGCTTTCAAAGTTGATGTAGGGTTTCTAGAACTTTCTGCTCGGATCAAAATACAATGTTTCGGAGTTTCTTCTTTTCCGTGGCTTCTTTTGTTGTCCTCTATGAGTCCAATCTTCATGATTCTTGATATAATATGTCCATATACATGTCATCTACACATTAAACCAAATTCATCAAAAATGACAATGTAACAATATAACGAACCATAAGAAAATAACCAAGTCTTTGTTCCAAATCGAATTTTTAACACTTAAGCACAATTTTCTGTATAAATGCACGTTTTAGCCATTGCTCTACAGAAAAACCCTTTTGACTCAAAATAAGTAAAAACGACATTACTAAGGAATAAACCAAGTATAAATGATGACCGAGTCTGCGCTTATCACCGACGTGCAAAATATTAAACTAGTATAGTCAACCATAGCTAAAAATGATGACCGAGTCTGCGCTTCTTGGGGTTCTGAAACCTATGGTTTCAACAGGCGGCCGCACTCTTCCTAATGGTAGAACGACGATTGCTATGACTGAGATAAGATGACGGCTTCAATGTGCGTTGCCTGTGTATGGAGACACGAGTAAGCTATGCAAGGACCAACGACGTATAATTCTTAGGTCTGTACCAACCCTCTGATCGTGTTCTGGTCTTTGGCTGATCGATGGTGTTTCACCAACTGCAGTGGCGATGTTTGTGAAGCTGTCCAAAATTAATGTCGATAAAAAACTTCTAATGTTCAAGATGAAGCTTTCGGGTCGGTGACAAATATACCATCTCGCACAAAAAACGAAGTTTATATCGCTTTGGAACATATTTTGTTTTTCTATGGTGCATGACCTTTTTTTGGAACGCTAGACCTAGTTTAGTACAGCTTCTGATTAAAAAAATCAGGTTTTACCTCAACTTTTATATTTTTTTGTGTTTGGTAAATCAAATAAAAACTGTTTTTTATAAAACAAAAAATTTACAAGTCATTGAAAACAGATTTTAGAAATAGTTGATGTTACTTTTAGAAGCAGTTGTCAATAAAAACACAAAAATTATTATTATTATTATTATCTTGACAACACATTTAAAAGTAACATACACCAAATAATTTACTATTTTAATTGACAACTGATTATATTCACAGTACAACATAATCATTTTTTTAGTATCGACCATTTCATATAAATTGAAAAAAAGTAACCATTCCAACTAAAACAGTTTTTCATTGCCCATTCCAATTTTTTTGACTAAAATTACCTAATTATCTATAATCTAATTATCTCTCTCCCTCTACCCCTCCCACACCATTCATTCCTGATCTAAACTCTCTCCTTCTATTCTCCTCTCTTCTCGATCTGCTCTCTTTCTCAACAACCACACCTACACCTTTGCTGATACGCCATCCTCTACATACCATCACCCTCACCGCCATCATCACCATCACCCTCGCCGCCATTTCCACCATCTGGTCTGCCTCCTTCGACTCCCAAACTACCAATCCTCCATCACCATCAGCCACGTCGTCCTTAGCCCAGCACCCTTGTTGCTCGCCTCGTGCAGTCCACCGTCGTCGTTCGTCAAGAGCTGTCGTCGCTGGCGGCGACGATGATTGTATGAGATGAACGACATGGACTCGATGATGAAGATGAAGCCGAGATCTCGACGAGGATTCCTTCAAGCATCACCACCACACCAAAGACCACCACTCCACCAACTTTCACTGAATTTTATCTCTCTGTCTCTCTTAGTGAGAATTTTTAGTGGGTACTAAAGTTAGATGTGACGATATGAATGCAGTTTAGGGGTTCAGTGAGAGTTTATTAGGGGGTAGTAAAGTTGGTTGTACAATATGAATGCGGTTTTTGAATTCAGTGAGAGTTTATTAGGGGGTAGTAAACTTCTACCACCATCAGATCTATCGCACACCCTATCTTCTTCGTCGACCAACCTAACGATGAGTGTCCCGACAACCAGCCACAACCACGGCTCCATCCTTCCTCATCTTGATAACCACCAACCGAAGCTTCTCGGCATAATCAAAAACCACGTTCAGGGAGCTCGGCTTATTCCAAACCCATATGAGGCCGAAAAGGCATGTCCGATGACGACAAGATAGCGCTTGCGGACAGGGGTGGACGCTCGACTTTGTCTCTCACTTTCTTAGTTGTTTTCTTTTTATTGTTAAACACTAATTAAACATTGTATGTATTTGATATGTATATACGTAGTTAGATATAACACATTCATTGGAGCAAAAATGGCTTTGCCTTGTCACATGTTAGTAATCCAACAGAACATTAGCCGGTACCCCACACTCCCCTGGGCCCCACCATGCGCATATTAGTAATCAGTCTAATCACTTCCCTCTGTACGTACTTTCTTAGCGGAACCACACGTTAATCCATAATTATTTCATAATTAAAATTTAAAATCAAGACGATAGCACGGAAATCAAGTCTCCCTTTTACCGGAAAAGAAAAAGAAAAAGAAAGAAAAACCTTTGTGCAGTTGTTGGACCTTTAAAATTGCTCAAAATAACTCTTATTCTCTTTATTTATCTAATTTACTTTTAAATACTAACCTTTACACCTTTATTTAAATTATTAAAATAACATTTTTTATATATTATTCATTATACCTTTTATTCACTCATTATACCTCTGTTCTTTTTTTGTGTTTATTGACCATCAAAACTCATTATGTGTATAATAAATAAATATTCATCTTATTCGTTTTACTCTACATATTTTGATTATAATTTCATTTATGGATTTAGGAACACAAATACGTTAAAAATCAAATAACACGAGATATCAGGTTCAAACACTTAATTTTTAATAGATAAGAAAATTTCTTATATTAATTAGATATTTTTTAGCTGGATTATAATAGTTATTTAATTTTCATAATTGATTTTTTTCTTCGTATTTATGTCTTATCTTTGTATATGCTTTCACCATGTATAATAATATAAAATTTTATGTCACTTGATTGATATTGATCATAGTTTTAGCTCTTATCAAATATATAAATGCTTTAATAATAATATGCAGTAGAATTGAAAAAATGAAAAATATATATGAAAAATAAGAATATGATATATTACAGAATTAAAAAGTTTAATGAGAATAAATATGGTTTCTTTTTATGTAATTATTGTCCTTAATAGTTATTATATAAGAGAATATATTTGTCATTTAATAATTTGTAATAGAAAGAGGTAAAGTGAGTAAATTTAAAGCTATTAATAGCTGCACTCAAAATCTTTTTAATTTTTTTTTCTTTCTCTCTTTTTATGAAATACCACAACTACCCTTATATTTTTTTCTTTCTCTCTTTTTATGAAAAATCCAAAACAAAATTCTGATATCTGTTTCAGCTTCTTCGCCTTTCCAATTTCGTTGATGGAGCTGCCGCGGCGCCAAGATGAGAGCCAATCGGAGAGGAAGGGGCAGAAGCGGAAGCTGGGAGAGGAAATCGGAGACATCACCACCGCTCACTCCGGCGACGACGCCAGAAAAGCGATTCTCGTCCAGGTCGCCGAGCATGTCAAGCTTCTCGAATCTTCCTTCTCCTGGAACGAGTCTGATCGCCACGCCGCCAAGCGCGCCACTCACGTCCTCGCCGAGCTCGCCAAGAACGGTGAGCCTCTTTCTCAAACAATAAAATCTCCGATCTCGTTCTGCTTTCTCGTTTTCCGTCTGTTTTTGTGAAATTCTGAGTTTAACGGATTTGAGTATTCGTCGGCAGAGGACGTTGTGAACGTGATCGTTGAAGGCGGCGCGGTTCCGGCTCTGGTGAAGCATCTGCAAGCGCCGCCGTGCAGCGAGGTCGACCGGAGCTTTAAGAAGCATTGCGAACACGAGGTTGAGAAGGGCAGTGCTTTTGCGCTAGGCCTTCTCGCCGTTAAGGTCACTTGACGTTTCTAAATTTTTGCATTTTCAATCAGTTAATACTTGGAACTTTTTCATTTCTAGAAATATAGCAGCAGAATATATGATTGAGCATGTGAAATCATCTGTGGCTTTGTGCAATTGATCATGCAAGTTAGTTTGGATACTGATCTTTTCGAAAGATAGAACTTTTATGAGCACATCACATAGATAAACAGTCCTTTCTAAAATGATCGCCGAGAGTATCATCGATTGATTATTAATTGGAGTTTATAAATTACTATGTAAGGGGTTCATATTCGAAGAGTATCTGGTGAATCAATCAGCTACTCTAAGGGAATAAAGTCATAATCGCACACATGATTAATAATAGTTTTTTATTTGACTGTGGTGTGTGTAAGGTTTAGTGTGATTAGCTTCTGTTGGTTGCTGTGGTGGTTTACTAGCTAATTTGTTATAGAAACTAGGTGTGTCTATTCCATGCTGTGTCACTTCTGATATCAACCTGTACTATGTCTTATATCTTCGTTCCCTATTATTTTGGGTGGATGCTATTGATTCTTGGTTTTAGACATGCTATCCTTGTAACCTTATTTGTATGATGTTGCATGGTTGCACCACTATACTGTTACTTAAGATATAGTTGCACCATTGCTCCACTCTACATGGGATTGCTGAAGTTACTATTTATGTGTCAACAGCCAGAGCATCAACAACTCATTGTTGACAACGGTGCACTGTTTCATCTAGTTGATTTATTGAAGAGGCATAAGGATAGTCACGTTACTCAAGTATTACGACCTTTGTATAGCGTCATTCGTAGAGCTGCTGATGCCATCACCAATCTCGCTCATGAAAACAGCAGCATTAAAACCCGTGTCAGGTTTGTTTAGCTGTCTGGTAGCCAATGGTAAATTTGAGATCAACAACATAACATTCTAATGATGAGGACTGCCTATACAGGATAGAAGGTGGAATTCCACCTCTAGTTGAGTTGCTTGAATTTCCTGATACAAAGGTGCAAAGAGCAGCAGCTGGAGCGCTACGAACCCTTGCATTTAAAAATGACGAGAACAAGAATCAGGTAATGGACCTTCCTTATGAACAGATTAATTTTCTAAGTTTGGTATATTAATAATCAGAGATTGGTTGAAACTAAACCAATAACGTGAATTTATGACTTTGCAGATTGTCGAATGCAATGCTCTTCATACCCTCATTCTAATGCTTCGATCTGAGGATGCTGCTATTCATTATGAAGCGGTAAGGTCTTTATGACACTACAGTCAATATAGTGCGCTTTTTAGCTGAATACTTTTAAACCTAGGTTCTTGCTCTTCATGTTGCTGGAGAATTACATGATTTTCAAATTTATGCAGGTTGGTGTAATTGGAAATCTGGTTCACTCTTCTCCAAACATAAAGAAAGAGGTTCTTCTTGCTGGAGCTTTACAACCTGTTATTGGATTGCTTAGGTGTGCATCCCAAATATCATCACTTCACTTGAACTAGCTATACTGTTGTTAAATTTTACCAATCAATGCATATAGCGTCCAAAGGTTTCTCAAGCTTTGCTGCTTGAATTACAGTTCCTGCTGCTTTGAGAGCCAAAGAGAGGCAGCTTTGCTACTTGGACAATTTGCAGCAACCGATTCCGATTGCAAGGTAGTTCAGTTTTTTTTTCTCTCCTTCCGTCACATGAATCATCAACTCATCCTGATTTTTCAGCTACACACTATAGTTTTAGGAGGGAAAACATCTCTGAATTCTCATTCTAGTTTAAAACTATCAATTTACGCTTTTTTTTTTCAGCCTTTTGGTTACCTGGTAGAGTATTATCATTTTGCATCTCCATGTGGTGGAGTTACCTTCCTCTTGAAATCATGTGATGGTTGCATAATTCTGAGTTTTGAGTCCTTCCATGTCTCCATTATCTTTATTCATTAGTGATCGTCTTGTGTAGGTTCACATTGTACAGAGGGGTGCTGTCCGACCTTTAATTGAGATGCTTCAATCCTCAGATGTACAACTAAGGGAGATGTCAGCTTTTGCGTTGGGGAGGTTGGCACAGGTTACTATTTCTTATTGCTCTGTTCTATCTGTTTAGACCACAGTTCATTGCTATATTGGAAAAGTTAGTCTGGGGAATCAATATGACGCAGGCCTTGTATCACATACTTTTAGTTAGTTATATGTTTTCTGGTTCTTTAGGTTCCTGGTACTCTGGTAGTGTGCAGTCCATTGCCTAAAATTATGATTATCGTTGAAGATACTGCTTTTCTGAGTTTATTTTCATGTGCTTCAAATCATACATTCAGGACTCACACAACCAAGCTGGCATTGTGCATAATGGTGGTTTAATGCCATTGTTGAACCTTCTGGATTCAAAAAACGGGTCTCTTCAACACAATGCTGCATTTACCCTTTATGGCCTTGCAGATAATGAGGTATAGTATAACAATTGATTAGCAAGAACTCATGGAATTTTGTATATTTGGTCAATAAGTTAACATTTAATACCATTTTAATATGATGTTGCTTTGTCCATTCATTTTGTCCTCTAGGATAACGTGTCCGATTTTATTAGAAATGGAGGTGTTCAGAAGTTGCAGGATGGAGAATTTATTTTCCAGGTATATCTCTCTTTCTCTCTCCAAAGCTTAGTTCTATGTTAGTTCGACAAAAGTAATTTTTGTTACTAAGATTCCTCATAATTTTGGTACCTAAAGTAGATGATCTTTAAATTTTCTCCCTCTCTTTTCATTTGCTGTATCACAACTTGTAATGGACAATAATTTACAAATGTCTTCCCAGGCTACAAAGGATTGTGTGACGAAGACATTAAAAAGATTAGAGGAGAAGATTCATGGGCGAGTGAGTGTTGTCATGCTTATTACTAAGTTTTCTGATATGATTTTGTAGGTGTTGATACGTTTTGTGGAACTAATTTTTTGTTGAAAACAGATGGGATTGAAGTTTATGAATTTTCCTTAATGTAGGTATTGTCGCATCTGTTATACTTGATGCGTGTAGGAGAGAAGAATGTCCCAAAATGTGTTGCTTTGGCTTTTGCTCATCTTTGCTCCCCAGAGGATCTCAGAACTATTTTCATTGATAATAATGGCATGTCACTGTATTTTAAATTGTATTTTGTCATGATCATTTACAACAAAATGGTTGTCCTTTTGTCCATCAAATATTATTTATTGAGGTGGCTAACTTTTTCTATATCATTAAGCAGGTTTGGAATTGCTTCTTGGGCTTCTTGGTTCTAGTAAGCCCAAACAACAGCTTGATGGTGCTATGGCTCTGTACAAGTTGGCCAACAAAGCCATGACTCTTTCTCCTGTGGATGCAGCTCCTCCTTCTCCAACACCACAGGTTGTGCTTATTTTCAATACCAGATTGTTTTTTTTTCACGCTTGCATCATTATGTTATTGAATTCATTATTATAAGTTACAGTTGTAATTTGCTTTATTCTTTTTCTGGGTTCATTGTTATACTTTGCGAGTTTTCATAACCAGGATATATTCTCAAAAAAAAGGATGACTACAACCAATGGCTCACTATTGTGTAGATGCTTTAATTGCAAATAAATACAGTTTATGTTTGTTTGGTCCCATTGTAATTTAAAGCCACACGTCCCATTGTAATTTTTAAAATAACTTGTTTTTAAAATCAAGCTGAATTGGGTCTAAATGTTGAATTAGAGCCTGAACTCATACCATTAAGCTGTAGAACAAGTATAAAGAACTCATACCCTTCCTAGGACTATCTTTGTTTTCAGTTTTACTTTGCTTGTAGATTGTTAATGTGCCCTGAAGCAAGTTGTTGATGCAGTAATCTTAACTGCAATATAGTGTAAGCTGTTCAGTGTTGCTTCATAAGTACTAGTTAAATATGCAATAAAATCCACATGTGAATTTGAATATATTGGATTTGATGAATTTAGTGTGTGAATTTTAAATATGCAATAAAATTCACATGTGAATTTTAAAATAGTTCTCTTATCACTCCACTATGATGATTATTAAACTATAAACGATCCAATCCCAATTCTATATTTTACATCCGCGTCCGAACACAATCGTACAAAATATTTGCAAAATTCATATTTTTTTTTCAGTTTAAAAGATATCAAATTCTACATGCCTAATCTGTGATTGCTTGCCAGTTTTGAGGTGCTGTCATCTTAAGCATTTAGTTCATGTATGACATGGGTTTTCTCTGAAGATAAGTACAACTTCATGCAGGTCTACTTAGGGGAGCAGTATGTAAACAACCCTACGTTGTCCGATGTTACGTTTTTAGTTGAAGGTCTAATCTTTTTCACTTGGTTCTTTCTATAAAATCTTTTTCCGTTTAGTTCTTTCTATAAAATCTTTTTCCGTTTAGTTCTTTCTACTTATTCTATATTTATATAGATGACCATTCAGTGATATAGTTTGGTTTTATTATTAGCACAAGGTTGATTGTTTCACTGACTATTTGCAGCTAGACGGTTTTATGCGCACAGAATTTGCCTGCTTGCTTCTTCAGATGCATTTCGTGCAATGTTTGATGGTGGTTACCGGGTGAGTATGTGGTGGTTTCATGTTTCTCCTGATTTCATCCCGATTCATGATTTATGAACAAGTATATATTGATGGCTGATTGTTCATAATTTACAAATACAGGAGAAGGATGCAAGGGACATTGAGATACCAAATATTAGATGGGAGGTTTTTGAGTTGATGATGAGGTAAAGTGTGAATATTTTGTTTGCTTGTATTAGCAAAGCTGCTTGGTGAGCTGTTTATAATTCAGGCTTTCGACTTGGCACAGATTTATATACACCGGATCAGTAGACATTACTCTGGATATTGCTCAAGATCTCCTCAGAGCTGCAGATCAGTATCTTTTGGAGGGTCTCAAGCGGCTTTGTGAGTATTCAATTGCACAAGTAAGCTCTCTCTCTCTCTCAAAAAAAAAATAATAATAGAGTGATGGCTTGATTAATTTTCTATTTCTTAATGTAGGACATATCTTTGGAGAACGTTTCAAACATGTATGAACTCTCAGAAGCCTTCCATGCAATGTCATTAAGGCAAACATGTATTTTGTTTGTCTTGGAGCAGTTCGAAAAATTTAGTTCAAGACCAGGGTATGTGCTCCCTCCGACCCTTTGTTTGTTTGCTCTTCTGTTATCTGATGCAAGATATTTGTCCTGGGGAAACTGCTGTAGATTTTCTTTTAAGCAAAAAATAAATAGGGGGATGTTATCATTTCTTTTCTTATCACCTCATAGGAATAAACAATTACAGTTAAGCTCTGCAAATAAAGTGTTATCTTTGCCAGGCTAATTCCCTTGTAGTTTGTTCTCGGTGTACTGGTTAAAGATCTTATATGAATTGTCACCTAGTTGTAGATTGAGTCATGTTTTGTGGAGGAAAAAAACATGTACGAATTTTGGTTTCTTTTTCACCTGCTGAATTCTCTAAGCTGGAACATTGCAGGAACTCCAAACTGATCAACGATATGTTGGAAGAGATCAGAGCTTACTTCACTAAGGCACTCACCAAGCCTAACCCACATAACTTGCGGCTTTAGTTTGCTGTCATATTCTTCAGCTCTAACCCCCAAGTACGTTGTACAGAAACCCGTAATAGATTTTCTTTTTGTTGAGCCAGTGGAAGTTTCGGCTTTTTTTAATTTTAATTTTATAGAGGTGTCTAATTCTTTGACTGTAGTTTGTCTTATTATCCATTCGGATTCCCCGAGTGATGTTGGTTGTAAACACAATGTTTCATCTCTAATACAGTTCCGACATTGCTTGGAATATGACCTTCCCGAACAATCCTTTGTATTGCTTATTAGTGAAATATCATTCACTAAGATATACGGTCATCAAATTAAAAGAACTTTTCAAGCGCTGATTAGTTACTCAAGCTTGAATCTGAAAAATGTTAAACAGAAATCTGTCAAAAGCAGTCTCAATTCTTGGTTCGCTGGCATTGTTCCCAAGCTTGTCATGAATTTATGCTCAAGCTTCCTAAGATTCAAATTTAGCAGGTTCCAGGTTTTTGCGTTTGGCTGGCTTTCTTTGTGCTTTTATAAAATTTACAGAATATACATTATTGTCTCCTTTCCCGGCCATATTTAAAATTGGAAAGCAATTTTTCATACGGTATAGGACAAATTGAGGCAGGTTACTGGTGTCCTTTTCTCGATTATAGGGTATAACAAACTTTCAGTCCACCAAATCGAACTGTCATTCAGTCTTTCTTTGGTGTCACCGGGGGGTCAAATGTTTCAAGTGCCAGTTTAGTCGTCCCTGTCAATCTTCCTTTTGCAGATGTTAGTTGACATCAGGTGAATAACCAACATTCAGTTAAGAACGAAAATGAAACACTTGCAGCTGCTCAAAAATGGTTAGTGTACTAAGAACGGTGGATAGGTTTAGGATTACACTATAAAGCAAGTCATCGCCTTCAGAAGTTTCATAAACACTGAGACCATGGGTTCCCTTGCCAAGGAGATTGACAGAGAGGTGATCCCATTTGTCCGTGTTTACAAGGACGGCTCAGTTGAAAGACTACTGGGTACTCCTTACAAAGCACCATTGCTCAATGATCCTGTGTCTGGAGTCTCATCCAAAGATGTCACCATTTCTAAAGACCCCTTGATCTCAGCCAGAATCTTCCTCCCTAAACTCGATGATGAGCAGCCTCAACAGAAACTCCCCATCTTGGTTTATTGCCATGGTGGAGGTTTCTGCATTGAATCCGCCTTCTCTTTCGATCACCACCGGTTTCTTGATGGATTGGTGTCCCAAGCTAGAGTTGTTGCTGTTTCTGTGGAGTACAGGATGGCTCCTGAACACCCTCTTCCTGCCGGCTACGATGATTGTTGGGCTGCACTGCAATGGGTGGCTTCACACTTTGTTGAAAATGGCATCAGTGAGGAGCCTTGGTTGACAAACCACGGCAACCCGGAGCATTTCTTTCTTGGTGGTGATAGTGCAGGAGCTAACATTGCTCATAATGTGGCAATGAAAGTTGGCAAAGAAGGCTTGCCTGGTGGCTTGAAGATACTGGGGCTCTCTCTTACTCACCCCTATTTTTGGGGTTCCAAGCCTATTGCGGAAGACCCTTGCAAAGAGCCTGAGAAGGATTTGGCAGCTATGCTTTGGAACTTTGGGTACCCTTCAGCACCTGGAGGGCTTGATAATCCATTGATCAATCCTCTAGCTGTGGGAGCACCAAGCTTGGCAGGACTAGGGTGTTCCAAGTTGTTTGTGAGCGTCTCGGAACTTGACGGGCTGAAGTTTCGGGGCATTCGGTACTACGATGCTGTGAAGAAAAGTGGGTGGAAAGGAGAGGCAGAGCTGGTGGACGTGGAAGGAGAGGCTCATGCATTTCATATTTTGAAATTTGAGACTCAGAAAGCAAAGGATTTGATAAACAAGTTGGTTGATTTTCTCAAGGTGGAAGACAAGAAGGTTGAGAAGGAGGTAGACAAGGAGCTAATACCATTTGTCCGAGTCTACAAGGATGGCTCGGTTGAACGACTCATGGGCACTCCATATGTGCCCCCAATGCTTAATGATCCAGTATCAGGAGTTTCATCAAAAGATATCACAATTATGCAAAATCCGTTGATCTCGGCCAGAGTCTTCCTCCCAAAACTTGACGCTGAACAACCCCAGCAGAAACTCCCCATCTTGGTCTACTACCATGGAGGAGCTTTCATGATCGAATCAGCATTCTCATTTGATCACCACAGGTATCTTGACGCCTTGGTTTCCCAAGCCAAAGTTGTTGCAGTTTCAGTTGAATACAGGATGGCTCCTGAGAACCCTCTTCCTGCTGGCTATGAAGATTGTTGGGCTGCCCTCCAATGGGTTGCCTCACACTTCATTGATAATGGTATCAGTGAAGAGCCTTGGTTGACAAATCATGGCAACCCGGACAGGTTTTTTCTTGGTGGTGATAGTGCAGGCGCCAACATTGCTCATAATGTGGCCATGAGAGTAGGCAAAGAAGGTTTGCCTGGTGGTCTCAAAATAAGGGGAACTTCTCTCACACACCCTTATTTTTGGGGTTCCCAGCCACTCGGGGAATCTGACCCTTGCAAAGAGCCTGAGAAAGATTTGGGGTGTCACGTTTGGAACTTCTCGTACCCTAATGCGCCTGGTGGGATTGATAACCCAATGATGAATCCATTTGGTCCAGAAGCACCAAGCTTGGCTGGACTTGGGTGTTCAAAGTTGTTTGTTAGCGTTTCTGAGAAGGATGCTCTGAGATATAGAGGTGTTCATTACTATGAGGAAGTGAAGAAAAGTGGTTGGAAAGGTGAAGCAGAGTTGGTTGAAGTGGAAGGAGAGGAACATGCGTTTCATATTTTGAAGTTTGAGACTCCTAAAGCTCAGGATCTGACTACAAAAGTGGCTGAGTTTCTCCTCAAGTAGAAACTATAGTCAGTGTGCTTCCTTTCCTTGCAGGGTTTATACCTGAACCTCTAGCTCTGTGACTGTAATGTTCTACTATATATATATGGTGTATGTTTGGGTCAAAATAATATTTCTTGGTGAATGTCTGTGATTAGAGCTCATTGGACCGATTTCTGCTGTAAAAATATCTTTACATATTTTTCTTTCCGTTGAGGTTATGCGTGACACGATTTGCAGATTGCACGAATCTGTTTCATAATCTTTTTAGGAGATTTCTTCCCTTATTGATTTAGAGAATTTGATTTACAACATAGTCTTCTATATAAAGGGGTCGATGGCTAATCAGAAAGACACACATCAACTTACAAACAACCTTGCAAAACAAGCTTCTCTTAGAGCATCTCTTCCAAAAAGACTCCTAGGGTCTTATTCCATCAAAGCCTCATCATGACCAATTCCCACAGCTAACTCAATAAAGCCTCATCGTGAGCAACAATTCACCACCAGTTCATAAAGACTCATCATGAGCACAAGTCCGCCAGCAACCATTGTTAGAGCGTAAAACCTCTAGCAAATATCTCTATACGTTGAAGAGAAATCTAAGGTGAATGCCATGTTATCCTTATATAGATCTGCTCCACTACATCGGCTTGAGTAAGAACCGACCGTCTTACAGTAGACGGAGAAAAATCCTAGTTACTCCTCGGCTATGTCTGAGAAAGAACATGAGAGCCGGTTTGATCAGCGCCCATACGTCAGTCGCTTGAGGAGGAATTCAGAAGGCGAATAAGCATAGATAACAAGGTTGCACCTAACCCAAAGGAGATGGCACGCCAAGAGCTGATTGTTCAAAGAAAATCTGTTTTCTCCCCGAACAATTGGCACACCCTTAGCGGGACACAACGTGTCAGGATTACAAATAAAATTATAACTGTGTTTCGATCTCTAAACAATGAGACCAAACGTACCATTGGAACAGCTATACAAGAAGCGAGATGAAGTCTTCAAGAGGGTCTGGACAAGGATTTATGATGACCCTAACAACACCAAAAGTTAGAGGGAACTCTGTGTTGAGGAGGAAGCCTTGTATGATGCTCAGCAAGCTAGCATGTCTCTGTCATATGACTCCTTCCCAGTGCAAAGCAACAAAAAGTTTTTACAACCCTAAGAGGTAGAGCCTGATATAATCCAGAACCTGAAAAAAGAAGTTATGGCTTCAGTGGGAGGACTTAGAAAGGAAGATGCAAGCCATCAATGAAAGAATTAGAAGGCAAGTTACATATCCACAGAAAGCCCTATATGTCTACTTTCCAGAAAAATGTAGGGTTCATGATTTCGAAATTCCAGGAGAGAGTTAGGGTTTATCGAGAGGTCAGAATGTGAGAAAATCCGCATCATGAGTTTGTGACTATGACGAATTAACCTTACAAGCTCCAATGGGTCAGCGAATGCATATTGTTTCATTCCTTATTCATGCTTGCATACTTAGGGGGGCTTGAGACTTAAGTTTTTACATCATTCATTCGTCGTTTCGAACATCAAAACTAGGGGGCTATATGGCTAGGTATCTTGCAAATTTTGAGTTTGTGTTTTGAAGAAAATTTCGAGTTTCTGAAGTTTTTATAACCTGGTGCCAAGCTTCATGATGACAATGAAACCAGTAGTAGTGGTTTTTAAGATTTAAAGTGTTACTCACTTCCTTGGGCCAATATCTGTGGCCACGTTAGAATATTCGAAACAACATCTGTGTTTCTTGAAGCAAATGACATATATTTTGTTATGCTCGGAGCTTTTTGTTGACCAGAAGTATTGTCATGACGGTTATATATACTTAGGGGGCTAGTTGTTGCTTTAAGATTATATGAAAGCAGTACTCGATGAAATTTCTCTAGCAAGCAAGTTCCATGAGAGGAGAGCAAGTGCATGCTCACTGATTTCAAGCGAATCCCTACTGATTATATGTATTGCTGCACATAAGCATGGTTAGCTCCAATTGGTTACCATGCCTCATTTACTTCAAAATAGTATTGACAAGTTGTTCAAGATATACATGAGGTCTGAGACATCTTGAGCTATTCTCATACTGGAGTGGAAAACCAATTTGGTGGTTTGAACCTTGAAAACATGACATGTTCATATAATTCCTAAATATTCATTGTGAGTTTGTGACCATCAACGTCTACAAGGAGGGTTGAACCTTGTGCCTCAAGAATTACTAGTAGCTTTGAAACCTCTGGTGTGTTTTAAAATGTTACTCGCAAGCGCACGAATCAGTTGCAGCACAGATATGCAAGAGCGAGATCGAACCCACAGGGAATGTATGAAATCAGGAAAGACTAATCAAATCTAAATTAATTTGACACTAACGTAGTTGAGTGAAAGTTGATTGTGAAGTATAGCTAATTATTAAGACGTATTAAAAAGATAAAGATTACCTTGATGACGAGATAACTAAGGCATTAGATTTCACCACATTAATCGATAAGTCTCAAAATATTATCTACTAATTCCCAAATTAGGAGTAGCAATATAGAAATCAATCTACTACTTTCTCAAGATTTAACAATGAAGTACACTTGAAATATATCTAGAGTAAACTCTTCTTTGCTTCTTAATTATGAACACCAAAGCATCACATGTAAACAAATTTATTAAAACTACAAGAGATCAAACTGTGTGGTGAGCATCAAATGTGAAACAAGCTCATTTGAATGACAAGAGATCAAAGGAGTTCATATTAAATAATTTACAAAGCCAAGCATGGATTAATAAAAGTGACTTCCAAACTACCAAAAATGCATGACATTAGAGGTGAATGGAACAAAGATTTTATTAATGCATTTTGAAACAAGAATCATAGGCATGAATAACATAACTATGGGAATTGATAGATAATTAATAGAAAATTTTTTCATAATGTGGTTTTGTCCTTAACCTTAATTAAGGAAATTAGCTATACATGATACAAATTGAAAACATGCTTAAACAAATACAAAATAACATAGGAAAATGGCTAAAGAAAGAGAAGAACAAGAGCAACAAAGTGTCTCTATATCTCCACTCTCTATGGCTCCATGACTCCTTATTCAATTGAAACAACATCTATTTATAGTGCAAACTTGCTCTTCATTCCAACTCTATCTTAATGTGAATGTGATGATTTTCTTCCATCCAAAATCTGAAGCTTGATGACTAGAGCCTCCATCTTTAAATGCTTCCATACATAGCTTGTTTCATGGCATCATGTCCTTGCCAATTCTTCATGCTCTCTTTCTATCAACTTGTATCAATATCCATGTACCTATGCATGAAAGCAAGAAAGTGAATTCAACAATTGATGGCTAAGGTAAATTATTTTCAACAAAACACACTTAATGTAATGGGAAAACATTCTACCAATTGTAGACATATGCTATTGGAACAATAAGAACACATGTTGCACTTATTTATTTAATTAAAGAGAAATATACTCTTAACACAAGGACTCAATTTACTATATGAAAATAGATAAATTATTTCCATTTTTATTTACTTTAGACACACACTTGTAAAAACACAAAAATAAACTAATTAACTCAAAGTAATAAAAATAGAATACTAACAAATATATATTAGGGATAATAATATGATATAAAATGTGTTCATCAAATACCCCCAAACCTATATTTTGCTAGTCCTCGAGCAAAACAAGAAACAAAACACACTAACATCACTTAACTATACCAACTTGAAAAAATCTGTTAGAGTACTTCAAAGTTTTAATGTGCAAAGACAGAGGTTAGAATATTCTCAGAACGTATCTTTACTCGGAGTTTGCATGAGTAGCACCATCACAAATACAACATTTCATCTCAAGTTAAATTCAAGTCAAATCTCTTTCTGAAAATTCGTTTCAACTTCAAATCTCACATATAGTCACTCAGAATTGAAACGCTCAGAGATTGGGTATATGTTTCACTCAATTCATATGTGAGGAAGAATAATTATAATTGAATGCAAACGTCTCACATATGTGTATCAAGATGAATTTGTTCTTTCTGAAAAATAAGTGAAAAATTGATCTCATAAAAGGATATCAGTTGCCATTAAGAATGTTGAGTCCCACACACCTTAGTTCCTTAAAGTACTTTCTACATTATGACCACATGTCTCCTCAAAATAGAAAGATGGTTTATTTATGGCTATAATGTAATGGCTAACAAAGTGATGGATGGATTTCAAGAATGAGAACTATGTAGAGGTCTTCAAACATGAACGTGACATTGATTCTATGTATAATATATGTTTTTGTTCCTTTTCTTTTTTTTTCAATTTTTTTCTCGTACTCTTTCCTATTGTTTGGAATATCGAGTACAGATTTTTTTAACACAACAGAATGACAAAAAACTTTCTCATCTCTAACAATAGTTCTCATAAAGAGGGTGATTGATATTTATTTAGTAGCTTGTTCTCCTCAATTAGAGTAGAGAATGACGAATGTGAGAACAAAGAAGAGGACTTATATAGGCTCAAAAGCTTTTTTGAAAATTGATATTTCAAATAGAATGTTAAAAAAACTCAAGCTTTTGTAATCTAACATGATCTAAATGCAATATGAAGATTAATGTGGTCATTAAGTCTCTCAAAAGAACTCAGGTGTGGTGACTTAGATGGATGATGTTCTCGGCGACGGATCAAATGAAATGAATAATGAGATCATCGAAAAATAATTTCGAACAAAAGAGATCAAAATAGTGTATAACCCTCAGAAAAATAGGACATAGGCTCAAATCTTACCTGAGTTATAAGTCTCCACTGGTATTCATCAAGATTTCCAACTCAAACCTCACTTTTCAACGTCAAACTGTATCATGCGGCTTACATCACAATGTACTCCGAGTAGAAGAACTTATTGAAATAATTTTACCCTTCGACTATTACCACACTAAAATGCCAAGAACTCTCTCAAAATTCTAGACACAACAAACAACATTTTTTTTTGTACACAAAAGTGACCAAGTAACCAACTTGCAATATTCCACCCCCAAACCTAAATCTAACATTGTCCTCAATGTTACAAATATTAAACTTGACAACATTAAATAAGATAGAGTAAGAGTAAGAAAGATAGTACCTTATTGACGTTTTTCCAATTTCTTTTGAAATCATTCCAACAGTGCAATGTAATTAATTAGTTGTAAATGCACAATTAAATAGAAATATAGAAAATCAAACATGACTAACATGAGACACTGACAAAACAAAGAAAAAAATATAACTACAGACACACAAATCACACAAAAGTGCATCAATCTTGATAGATAGGATCAGTGAGAAGTACCTCCTCAACTTCAGGGGTTTTCAACTCTAAAAACTGTTTTAACCTTTGACCATTAACTTTGAACACATCACCATTTTTTGGATTTTCAATTTCAACAGCCCTATGAGGATACATAGTACGAACAAGAAAAGGATCGGTCCAACGAGACCTTAACTTACCAGGAAATAGATGCAAACGAGAGTTATACAAGAGAACTTTCTGACTAGGTGTAAATGTTTTCCTCAAAATGTTCTTGTCATGAAACACCTTCATTCGGTCCTTATATAATTTTTCAGAGTCATAAGCATCATTCCGAATTTCTTCAAGTTCATTGAGTTGGAGTTTTCTGTGAGAACTTGCCTTATCAAGAAAAAAGTTCAAACGCTTAATAGCCCAATAAGCTCTATGTTCTAACTCAATAGGCAAATGACACGTCTTACCATACACAAGACGATAGAGACATTTCGATAGGGGTCTTAAATGCAGTACGATATGCCCACAGAGCATCAGTGAGTCTCAATGACCTATCTTTTCTAATGGGGTTAACCGTTTTCTCAAGGATGTGCTTAATTTTCCTATTGGAAACTTCAACTTGTCCACTCGTCTGTGAGTGATAAGGGGTAGCAACTCTATGTGTAATGTCATATTGTTTCATTAAGTGCTTAAATGGCCTATTACAAAAGTGTTTCCCACCATCACTAATGATAGCACGAGGAGTACTAAAACGAGAAAAGATCTCTTTCAAAATCCTATCTCAACCTTATGATCATTTGTTTTGCATGCTAAGGCTTTTACCCACTTAGACACATAATCAACCTCAACAAGGATGTACAAGTTTCCAAAAGAATTAAGAAATGATCCCATAAAATCAATACCCCAAACATCAAAGAATTCAGCGATAAGGATTGGATTCAAGGGCATCATGTTTCTCCTAGAAAGGCTTTCTAACTTTTAACTTATGATAATTTGTTTTGCACGCTAAGGCTTTTACCCACTTAGACACATAATCAACCGTAACAAGGATGTACAAGTTTCCAAAAGAATTAGGAAATGATCCCATAAAATCAATACCCCAAACATCAAAGAGTTCAACGATAAGGATTGGATTCAAGGGCATCATGTTTCTCCTAGAAAGGCTTCCTAACTTTTGACATCGCTCACATGCTTTGCAATAATCATACATATCGCAGAAAAGAGATGGCCAGTAGAATCCACATTGAAGGATCTTGGCAGTAGTATTTTTGGAACTAAAATATCCCCCACATGCATGATCATGACAAAAGGAGATGATATTGGTTTGGTCACTCTCACGAATACATCTCATAATAATCTCATCTAGACAATACTTAAACAAGTAAGGATCGTCCCAAAAGAAATATTTTACCATGGTTAAGAATTTTGACTTATCTTGTATGCTCCAATGAAATGGAATCTCACCAGTTACAAGATAATTCACGATATTGACATACCAAGGCAAATGAGACACATGCATCAATTGTTCATCAAGGAAAGACTCGGTGATCAGAGAATGATCCTTACTAGACTCAACAATCAACCTAGACAAATGGTCTGCCACAACATTCTCAAAACCTTTTTTGTCATGTCTTAAGTTACAGCAACAACACTCAAGAAGTTTTGGTCTCAATAATACTTTGTCAAGCAGTTCCAAGATGACTGGAGATTCAACACTAGCGTCCATGGATTCATGCATGTACTATTGATTCTAAGGGACATGCTTAGCTTCTCAATTGCCCAAAAATCATAAGAGAAGCTTATGAAATTCATCATGTAAATCAACCCCTGCAAAGAAAAAATTTGGAAATTTCAAGTTTTTGGCTTGTTAGAGGCATTTTTATGGCTCATTCACGCCTTCTTTCATGGGTTAGAGTCATTTTTGCCATACACCACCTTCAAGCCAGTATATTGGATTACAAGTCTAAAAGGAATCATGTCATTCGTTGCTCTAAGTCCTCTAAGGAATAAGTTACGAGGTCTACAAGTTGGTGTCATGAAACAAAAAATCGCAGAAATTGAGTTGCATTGGGTTTTTGTGGTTTTGTTTCTTCATCACTAAGGTACTAATCTATACATCAACATGTGATGTTGAGGAGCATTTAAGAATCAAGAATCATCTAGAAATACCCTGGGAAGCTCAAGTTACAAGCTCAAGAATTGTGCAAGAAAATAAGCAAAAACTAGAATTTTCAGAAAAGGCTTTCATGAATCAGTTTTAGGAGACCATTCGCGCCGACATAAAGGGATTCTTTGGTCGTTCAATTCATCATTCATTCAAGTACATATCTTGCACTATATTTTAAAGCCAAGAACTAGTTAGAATCATTATCTGAGCATGGTGTAAATCGTGCCCAATGTCGACCTCCTGAGCAGCAAAATGCCATCGGTGTTTTGACAAAGTTTTTTTTAGGGCTGGTTTCTTAGTCTTCTTAAAAGTTCTTTTGAGAGAATTAGTTCATCTTGGAGGCTATGATGTTGAAGAACAATATCCATTTAATTAAACAACCAGTAAGTGGTTGGTTCGAGCTCTCATTTGCTTTATGAAGTACAAGTGCGTATGCCTTAATATTAAGTTTTTTTGACTCATTGCGATTAATTATCATTAAGAGCAATGCCTGTGGTCTTTTTGTCGTGTCCAATTAAGTATGGAGGGCTTCTCTATGTCAAAGTGTTCAATAGAAGCTTATGACATGTTCTCGTCAAAATGTGTTTCATCATCTTCAAAGGCAAGATATTCATGTTAATTACATTGGTTATCATATTGGTAATTAGTTGTGCTGCTATTTGAATTGTCTATCTACTGCTTGTTATCATTCGAGGTTTAAGACCTACATCAGAGGTTTGTTTCTATATTCGCTTAAGATGGAATGTTTCTTAGTTTGATGTTTGCCAGTTTAGCCAGTACGTGGCTTATGTCAATACAAATGATGCATGAGGACTATAGGTCTTTTCAGTCAAGATGCATGACTTCTCCTTCAAGACCTGAGAGCTATGTTTGGGCCAAAATAATATTTGTTGGTGAATGTCCAAGATCAGAGCCTATTGGACCGATTCATGCGGTCAAAATATATGTATATATTTTTCTTTCCTTTTGGGTCATGCGTGGCACGATTTGCAGTTTGCATGGATATGTTGTATAATCTTTTTGAGAGATTTATTCTTTTATTGATTTAGAGAATCTGATTTACCTTGATCCGTAAGGAATGACGAACTTTAGTCTTTTATATAAATAGGTTGATGGTTAATCAGAGTGACACACATCAACTGTCAAACAACCTTGCAACCTTGCAAAACAAGCCTTCCTCAGAGTACATCTACCAAAAAGACTCACAAGGTCTTTTATTCAATCAAAACATCATCACGGGCAATTCTCGCAGCTACCTCACCAAAGCCTCATCACGAGCAATAGTCGACCACAAATTCATAAAGACACATCACAAGCGCAAGTCCGCTAACAACCATTGTTAGAGCATAAAACCTCTAGCAAGTATCTATGTTCTCTGAAGAGAAATCTGAAGTGAATGCCCTGTTATCCTAATATAGCTATGCTGGACCACATCGGCTTGAGTAAGAACCAACCATCTTACGGTAGACAGAGAAAAATCCTAGTTGCTCATCGCCTAGGCATGAGAAAGAACTTTAGTGTCGGCTTGATCATCGTCTATACATCTGTCGTTTGAGGAGGAAATCAGAAGACGAACAAACAAAAAACAAGGTTACACCTAATCTAAAGGTATTGGCAAGTCAAGAGCTGATTGTTCGAAGAAAATCCGTTTTCACCCCGAATAGTATAGTATTGAATTTTTGGTATCAATGGACGGCGAACAGTTCCAGATATCTATAACTCAAGCTACCAATGTAACACCTCCATACCACAACAGTCCGATCTAGTCGAACAGAATAATCGAATTCCTTTAGTTGGGAAAGTTTAGTTGATTTACATAGTCAATTATTGTGGGGAAACTATAATCAATTTTCTTCTTATTCGGCTACAGATAGGATCCGATTTAAGGTGCAAGTTGTTATAATATCTAGACCTATAAGTTATACTAAGTTATACCACTAAATCATGATAGGAATGTTAAAGGTTCATGAGTTATGAGTTAATGGTCTTAGGAGTTAGTGGCTCTTAAGTTATAAGGTATAAAGACTTGAGTTACACAAGAATATGGATGATTATGGTGTCATGAGTTATGGGAGTTATATGGAGCACCATTATGGGAGAGCACTAATGAGGGTTCCTTCTTAATCCTATATAAGGAGAGGTCATTTGTTCATTCCATCACATCAATCATTTCATCCATCTTAAGCATCTTCATCCAAGTAGAGAGTAAAAAGTGTACACTCCAAGTTGAGAGTGTAGCAAAAC
Organism: Comarum palustre; assembly: GCA_951800085.1. Taxonomy (NCBI): domain Eukaryota; kingdom Viridiplantae; phylum Streptophyta; class Magnoliopsida; order Rosales; family Rosaceae; genus Comarum; species Comarum palustre. The sequence goes on along the minus strand of OX637584.1, from coordinate 12,482,657 downwards.
AAGTGTGAGAGAGTGTTTCCTTCAAGTGGTTTTCTTGAAGTTGTGTATCTCTTGTGTACCCATTATTTGATAGTGCAAGTTCTTGTTGTTACTGTTCAGTGGACGTAGGCACATTATCGAACCATGTTATATCCAGTGTTCACTTTCCTTTATCCTTTATATCTTTGCATATTTGTGATCTGTTGGTTTGAGTTTGTCACTTCCATTATATTATTCTTATTTCCTAACATCCTGGAACATAAGGTTTGTATCGGTACCAGCAACGACACTCCCTCATAATAGAAATTAATATCCTTTATCCAGTCTAAGCGAGATGTCTTTGCTTTGACCTACGCTGACATGAAGGCATATTCCCTGAGGTCATCATTCACAAGCTCCACATATCCAAGGATTATCACCGGTGAAACAAAAGCGTAGAGCTTTCAACCCAGAAAAGTACCGGGTCATTCATGCCAAGGTCCAACGACTGAAAGAAATCCAGTTTATCAGGGAAATTTCCTACCCCACATGGATCTCTAATGTTGTCATGGTTCCTAAGCCCAATAGAACTTGGCGGATGTGTGCCGACTACACAAATCTCAATAAGGCTTGTCTAATCCTTTGCCTAAGGTGGACCAAATGGTAGACTCCACAGCCGGGTTCTGGGTCCTTAGATTCCACGACGCTTTTGTTGGTTACAATCAAGTCCACATGGATCCCTTGGACCAAATTCATACGACTTTTGTCACAAACAAGGGGCTATTCTGCTATACTGTCATGACCTTTGGTCTCAAAAATACTGGTGCCACTTATCAAAGAATGGTCAATGGAATGTTTGAGGTAGAGATTGGAGACATCATGGAAGTTTATGTTGATGATATGCTTGTTAAGAGAACCGATGTCGACATTTATCTTGCTCATCTCGACAGGGTCTTCTCCAAAATGTTAGCCCATGTGATGCGCCTTAACCCCCAAAAATGAATTATAGCTGTGGCTGAGGGCAAGTTCTTGGGATATATGGTTAGTGAAAGAGGCTTTGAGGCCAATCGTGAAAAAGTCCAACATATCTTGGATATGCAGGTCCTGACAAAACGGAACGAGGTCTAGAGTCTCATGAGCAAGCCTGTGGCCTTAACTCGATTCATAGTTCTGTTTACAGACAAGTGTTATCCCCTATTCCAACTCATCAAAGATCAATTCAGGAAGTAAATTGAATGGGGCCAGAACATGAAGAAGTATTCAATGACATTAAAGAGCAACTGGCCTCAGTTCCCTTGTTGTCGAAGCCGATTCCTGCTAAAGTCTTCTTCCTATACCTCACAGTATCTTCTATTGTCATCAGTGCAACCCTCACTCACCATGAGAATGATGCAGAACTCTCAGTTTATTATACAGGCAGAGGATTCCTAGATCCCGAGACCCGGTACCCTGCTATCGAGAAGCTGGCTCTGGCTCTCGTCATTGCCACCAAAAAACTCTGGCCTTATTTCCAAGTCCACACAGTGCATGTCCTGACAAAGAAGCCCTTAAAGAAAATTCTTAAATTACCAGAGACTTCAGAATGCCTTGTGAAATAGGCAATCGAGCTGGAGAGTTTGATATCTATTTCAACCCACGACATGTCATCAAGGGCTAGACAACTGCCAATTTTATTGCTGAAGCAGATTGGTTGTGGTTGATTTGTGCAGTCTTTTTTTTAATCAAATTGATAAATCACTTACCAAGAATCTACCCGAGGCTCTGATTACCAATTAACGCAGTGGGACTAGGATAAATATGTTTGGAATCCACCGAACAAATTAATAAAAATAAATCTTGAAAATTAATTAAATCAGTCTTTTGAAAGCCTAACGAACTTGAATGTCTGAAAATAATTTGTCACGATCAAACAATTCTCCAATCTTTATTTTCCGTCAGAAAGTGACCACATTCGTTCTGCATCACCAAATCTCATCAACACTACAAAGAAGGCACAGTCGAACGCTACTTCGGCTCTCCACACGTCCCCCCATTTCTTAATGATCCCATAACTGCTGTCTCCTCTAAAGACATCCCCATCTCACACAACCCTTTAATCTCTGCTCGCTTTTACCTCCCTCAAAACCAAACAAAAAGCTTACCATCGTGATCTACTTTCACGGAGGAGGCTTCTGCCTCAAGTCTGCCTTCTCTTCCCTCGACCACCGCTACCTCAACCACCTCGTCTTAGAAGCTCAGATCATTGTCGTCTCAGTCGAGTATAGGCTCGCCCCAGAAAGCCCTATTCTGACGGTTTAATTATGAAGATTGTTGGGATGCTATTCAGTGGGTTGCTTCTCACTCGCTCAATGAAGATGGTCATACTTATAACAAAGAGTCGTGGTTAGCCGACTTCAGGGACTTTGATAGAGTTTATGTTGGTGGAGACAGTGCTAGAGCGAACCTTGCACATCAAGGCAGGGGTTGAGTGCTTGAATGGTGGGTGGAATGAAGATTTTGGGGGCTATGGTGTCTCATCCATATTTTTGGGGGTCGGATCCCATCGGGTCGGAGCCTAAAGGTGAAGACAAGTTAAAGTCCTTGCCTTATCTGGTTTGGAAGTTTGTTTATCTTTCTACTGATGTAGGCCTCGACAATCAGTTAATTAATCTGATGGTTTCTGGTGCTTCGAGTTTGGCCGGACTTGGATGCTCTAGGCTTCTAGTTAGTGATGCTGGCAAGGATGAGCTGAGGGATCGAGCGTTTTATATTATGAGTTGGTTAAAGGAAGTGGCTGGAAAGAAGAAGTGGAGCTGATTGAAGTGGAAGGACAGGAGCATTGCTTCCATATCTTGTATGAAAAAGAGACTGAGAATGTGAAGAAAATGATCAAACAGTTGGCTAATTTTCTAATCTACTAGATCCATGCATGCTAGTTTGGTTCATGTGTTTGACTGTTGAGAGGAAGCTACTTTGGGTTTGGGATTTTCCCTCATTAGTTGTTTTTTAAAAGAGATAATTAGAGAAAAAATCACAAATTAGAGCCTCTTTGAATATAAATCCATTCACAGTTTCTTTTTAAATTTACACTCAATGCATTTATTTACTTGCCTTACATATTTTAAACTCGAAAATTTAAAATTATTACATTTTCTCTACTTACTATTTTGCCTTTAAAATAGGGTTTTTAGGAGAAATATCAATAATTTTATTCAAATAAAGAAATTACATAACAATGGAACGATCAGTCATGATGACTACACCCCAACACATATTCCTACCAAGATCAATAGTTACGGGTCTGTCACTAAAAACAACATCCATGAGTCGCATGGGCCCAACCCCTAACCAAATTTTACGCTCAAAGAAAGCTACCAAATCCTGAGAGTAATGATACAATCTTATCACCAACAATAGATTGAGCAAATTCCCCATCTTCAACACTGTGCCCAAAAACAATCGGACCACATGTAAAGGTAAACTACCCACATGTTGACAACCAGACAACACCGAAATTAAAACCGATAATCCTCATGAATGAAGCCACATAAGTAGCACACTGACCAAGAGAACATACCCAAATCCTCACTCGAAAGAGGAGAGACTAATTAAACATAACAAAAACAAGATCCAAGTCAAGCCCAAAGATTGGGCCCAAACCCAGACCACACCACCATGAACATAGAGAATGAAGCCCATGAGAGGAAATTTACCCCATCTCCCTTTGGCCCACCTCCGGGTACTACTTAGGGAGCTACACCGCCGCAACTTTCAGACCGATGCTGCTGCCAACCGCCCATCCTCCATGCAACGACCATGAAAAGCAGCACACCCATCATTCCAATGCTTCCACCATTCGCAACTTCGAAATCCAACCCATAATGAAATAATCCAATCTAAGCAGATGAACACCATCACGTACACCTTCTCTCTGGTCCTTCGTGTACCCCGTATTGCCACTCTCCGTTGTCAGCGCATCAAGAAGATTGTAGTAGAAGCTGCGTCGTCCCGATCTGCACTAGCCACTGTCCAAAAAGGTAATAGGTCTCCCTTCAAAGGACTTCATCTCTCTGCCCATCCCTCCTATCCTCCAAAAACCCCAACCACCACCAGCCGGAAGTCAGACAAAAACGTGGCCGGCCACACCCATCAATTCTTGACGAAGTCCGAAGCCATCATCAGATCCAAGGGCGCCGCTGGACAGGCAACCAAAACCCAGAAAGTTTACCAACCCTAGCCTATATATGCAGAGCTCTCAAAAAAATCTAATCTAAGCTAATGTTTGTAAGTAGTCGTAATTGAGATGCCTTTAGTTGTGTTACAAATAGAGGAATTGAGTTTTATGTATAGAGTTTTAGGTTAGGGGTTAGGAGTTAGGGTTTAGGGTTTATGGAGGAATTGAGTTTTGGATATAGGGTTTTAGGATTTATGGGTTAGGAGTTAGGAGTTATGGATTATGGTTTGGGGTTTAGAGTTTAGGGTACTTATAGGGTTTAGGGTTTACTAAAGGTGATGTTCATGAGATATTATTTCATTAACGAGATTATTGGAGATAGTGACAAATTCTGTAATTTTAGAAAAAATGTTTTATTATTTATCCTAAATAATAAGTTTTTTTAGTTTAGACAAACCTAATTAATAAGTTTGAGAGTATTTTAAAAAAATCTTAAATATTAGTGTAATCTAAAATGAGTCTACTAAATTGGGTGTAACGTCAAATACCCCTTTATAAAATCAAGTAATAATTCAGAATGATTTTCTCTCTCAATGATTCAATGTGATCAAGTTGTATGATACTTTTCTATAAATTAGTAGAAAATTACAAGAAACATACACACTTCTTTGTCCATTCTTTTTAGTATAAGCCTAGATGCTGCCTATATTACGTATGTACAATGTACCCTCATTCATGGTGATTTTTGAACCCTAAATAGTCATAACTATTTTAAGAAAAAATCGTTTTAAAGTGATTCCAACTCTCAGAGTTTTTTTGCTGTGTCTAGTTTATTTCTTTAGAAGACCATTAAGTCAAATTCCTTACGGATTTGTACAGTTTTTGAAGTTAAAGATGACTGATGTAGAAATATATTTTTGTTGTTTTTGTGTTTGAGTGAAATGTGTTTTGGTAGCTACTTTATCTTATGTTTTAATGCCTCAGCTAAACCTTAAATTGAGTTCTATATACATTACTATTGCACTAATACTTATATCTTTTTATTAAGAACTTGCTCCAGGTGATCGGTAAAGGTAGGGGAAAATTGGGGAACCTTTATGCGTGCTTCATGTGTTTCAATGATGTTGTTTGCTTGTGTGATCTGCTTATTTTCTTGCTCCTAATAACATGTATATAGTCTGTTTTGATGCACATGTACATAGTCTGTTTTGATGCATGAATGACATGTATATAGTTTGTTTTGATGCACATAGTTGTTATTATCATATAAGGTGTAAGAGAAGTGATAATGCTATGTATAAAGCATGTTGGGATAAAGAAGTTAGGATTGAAACTTTTGTGTAGTTGAGTCCTTGTCCTTCGAGGTACCACATCCCACGATGTCAGTGTTAATGTGTGAGAATTGCACGAATGCGTAAAAATGACGCAATTAGAATAGGTGAAAGGGCGGCTGGTTGTCGAAGTAGGAACTGACAAGATAACTAGCAAAAGAGGAATGAGAGATTGAGTGGGAGGTAGTTCATGTATTTGAGTAGCCTAAGTCACCCTTGTGGTAAAATACATGGTATGCGACATGTAAGCTTAGTCTATTCAACTATATGAACTACATGAAGTTAATTACATATGCATTCATTGTATTATTTGCAATTTTTATGATTGTTTTGTTTTATGAGGTTTTTGCCTCCTACTGAGCTGCTAGGTTAAGCTCACCCCTTAACAGATTTTGCAGGTTTTTGAGCACAATAAAAATGAGTGATCATGAGAAATTGAGTTATTGAATTCTTGATGTGTAATGCTTGCTTTTCTTAGATTAAGATGTAAACTTGTAGTTGTTCCATCTTTGTAAATTACTATGTAGTACATAATAATTTTCAGTTCAGTGTTTGAGTTGTTCTCTTTTCTAATTTCTTTCATATTCTGAATATGAAAATTCTATTTCATATTAATTTGGAATATGAGTCACACCTTGAGAAAAAAATTCTCTAAAATCGAGGTGTGACAACATCGAAGCACAAGCTGGAGCAGAACGACTTCGCCGCCGTCAGTGGATTCGCCGCCATAGAGGTAAACTGGGAGACCAGTATGAAGATCGTGTATATATGCTGCATAAGATCAACAAATTCATGCTCGAGGACGCCTTTTTGATCTGCATCTGATGATGTCGATCTACTACTGATGATGGTAAATCTTCCTATTAAGGACAGTATTGTTACAGCAATCAGAGAAGTATCATAATTGGAGCTTTTAGCAAATTTCAGAAGTGAACTGCTCTCTTCCCATGTTGGTTTGAAAATCTCTCTCTCTCTCTCCGGAGGTCTCAGTCTCGTCTGGGTCCCCATATCAATTGTGTTGGGTGCCCAGAACACTTTTGTGTTATTGGTTAAAATTAATGTTTTACTAGGTAATTGATTTATTATTTATGGGGTAGTAAAGTTAGCTGTGCAATAAGAATCAAACTTAGGGGTTTAGTGAAAGTTTATTATGATGTAGTAAAGTTGAATGTGGCGATAGGAATGCGGTTTAGAGGTTTAGTGGGAGCTTATTAAGAGGTAGTAAAGTTGGCTGTGTAATAGGAATGCAGTTTAGGGGTTTAGTGGAAGTTTATTAGGGAGTAGTAAAGTTGGTTGTGCAATAGGAATACAGTTTAGGGGTTCAGTGAGACTTTATTAGAGGTAATAAAGTTGGCTATGTTGATAAGATTGTGGTTTAAGGGTTCAATGAGTGTTTATTAGGGGGTAATCAAGTTGGATGTGACGATATGAATGTGGTTTATGGTTCAATGAGAGTTTATTAGGAATTAATAAACTTGATTCCAGACCGGTGAGATTTCGGTGACCGGTAACGAGAGTCTGACGGCCGATCCGGCCTGGACTTGATGTGAGTCCAAGGAGGCGGTCGACTCAGGACCCAGATATCGAAGAGGCCCAGAAAAAAATTACAGCTCTTTAAAAGTTTAAATGATCATCTGCACTCAGTAGTCCATAGGACAGAACGACATCTTGCTATCCCGTTTTCGATAAAACAACATATTGTTGTTAGAACTCCATTTTTTACACCAATTAAAATAGAGAAAAGGTCCTGGGGCCATACATGTTTGTTATAACCATATATACATACTAAATATAACATACGGTAACTAAAGGGAAGTATAAAATAATGTTGTTTATAGTTAAGTTTTAAGTTTATAGTTATAGTTCTTGAAAATATTTTTAAATAAAAAAATAAAATGTAAAATTTGATATGAGAGTTCACTTATAAGAGTTCGACTCAGATATGAAAATCTCAGGTTCGGGCCTGCGGCCGGTGATCATGTCTCCTCTCTCTTATATTTTCTCTCTCTAAGTATGTTTTAATGGGTGAGGGTAGCATGAGTATTAAAAAATTATAGGTTGTTTAGAGTTGTTATGAGTTTTGTTGGAATGGGCACAATTTAAAAAAAAATTAAAATGGTCAATATTTAAAAAAAAAACTCTTAGAATGAGAAATAATGTCCAAAAATAGTAGTAAATGGATATTTTCTCTACAAAAAATTAATGTAAAATGAGATTGTTTGCTCAGCTAAATGCATCAATCAAATGAACGGCTGATTATAAGGGCTTTAACCGTAACAACAACTATTCATTTGTTTGATGCATTCGGCTATGCAAACAACCTTATTTTACATTGATTTTTTGTAGTGATGATCTTTATTGGTTAATTAAACTATTGAACGGTTAAGATTACGATTGACATTGTGAAAAATATATAAATATAAGAGAGATCAGACACAAATATTTTTCTTAATAGAATATATATTCATAACTGACATGCAAAATATAATCGAGAATCATTTCTTAAGTTAGAGTTCAGTATAAATTGAGAAAAGCTTAATCGGCTTTACCATATGGGTTCTCATCTCTTCATGGGCTCCCCATATGTACCCCAACACTAGATGATCCAGACACATGAGTGTCATCAAAAGACATCACAATTTCACAGAACCCAATTTCTGCCAGAATCTTCCTCCCAAAACCCAGTGAGCCTCGTAAGAAAATACCCATCTTGGTTTATTACCATGGCGGAGCTTTCTGCGTCGAATCCGCCTTCTCTTTCGACCATCACAGGTTTCTTATGTTTTTTTGAAAACGGGCTGGGTCTCCAGTTAGGTTGGAGTACTATCCATCATTCCTAAATTATTATTGATATTATATTGAGAATACACCAAGGGGGACATAGAGTCTGAACCTCGTTCAATATTACATGCATCCTCAATAAGCACATCCTGAATTATGTCAGGTGTGTCATTGACCCAAAACTCATCCAAAACGGATCTGTTAGCTAGGTGTGCTAGTCTATGCGTAACACCATTAGCTTCTCGGAAGATATGTCTAACTGAAACAAAGCTAAAAACTTGTAAATAAGACTTACAATCTTTCAATATTGCTCCGATATCCGAGAAGTCCTCCTCTTCACTAGCTAGGGACTTTAGCATAACAACAATATCACTCTCTACCTCTATGTCGCTCCACTGATTATAGATGGCTATTAGTAAACCAGCTCGTAGTGCTTTCGCCTCAACATGCAATTCCGATTGTGCATGATGAACATGTTTAGATAAGGCAGCCACACACGGCCTTGTTCATCCCTTGCTACAACCCCAAGCCCGCCAGTGCCCTATTCCTTTCTAAATGCTTCATCTACATTAATTTTGAGTCTCTTACTACGTGCATAATTTCATTTAGCTACTGGTCTCCTTCCCTTCTTCTTTATCCTCCCATGGAGCTTTTGATAGTCTTCAAGAAAATGTAACGCCCATGTAGCCATATGTGAAGGGTTTCAGTTCCCTCCTTCCCACACTAGTCTATTCCTCTCCTTCCAAACGGCCCACATCACGATCTGAAATACTTCTAACACCTTCTGGCTCAATACTCCCACCACAGCCTCTATCCATTCAAAGCTACAGCTACCTAAGAGGTTTACTACTTTCTTCTGTAACTGCACTTGTCTCCAAACACTTCTCATGATTAAACAATCTCTAAAAACATGCATGCATGTTTCACTCTCCAGTCCACAAAAGACACATAGTAACTCTGTCAATTGAACTCTATGTTGTAAAGCATATCTAGTAGGCATTATCTCCTTCATCATCTTCCAAACAAAAGATTTCACCTTCGGAGGAACATTGGTGTGCATATTCTCTTCCAAATGCCTTCTGTGCCATTACTCTCCCCACTTGTAGATGTGCGCTGATCAAGAGACATGAAATTGTGCTAGGTGATAACCTCTTCGAACCGAATAGATGCCTCTCTTATCAAAATGCCAGACATAGCTATCCTCAAGCTGCCATGCTCCTAATGGAATGCTCAGAATTTTCCCTGCCTCCTCCGATGTAAACAATTCCTCAATCACCAAACTATCCCACTCTCTATTCTCACTATCAATTATATCTCCAACACACCAATCTTCAGTACCCTCCATTGGTGAAGAGAGCGGCTTAAAAGTATACGGTTTTGGGATCTATGGATATGTCCAGAGTGAAACCCTGCTCCCATCCCCAACACGAAACCGAATTCCCAGTTGTAGGACCTCCCTTCCTTTCAAAAGACTGCACCATGTGTAGGATGGGTCTAAACCAAGTTCTGCTTTCATAAAATCACATGTAGGATAGTAATTGGCTTTCAACAGCTTCGTGACAATAGAGGTAGGTCTTCTTAACAACCGCCATCCCTGCTTTGTGAGAAGAGCCCGATTGAAATTTGTCATGTTCCTAAAGCCCATACCGCCTTCATTCTTTGAAAAACAGAGTTTATGCCAAGCCAACCAGTGTATTTTCTTTGCTTCACCTTTGTCACCCCACCAAAATTTAGCCATAGACATGTGCATTGCATAACATAAATGCTGAGGAAGTTCAAAACAACTCATTACATACGTAGGGATAAACTGTAACACCGACTTGATAAGTACTTCCTTCCCAGCTGTGCTTAAAGTCTTGTCCCTCCACCCTTGAGTTCTCTTATCAAGTTTTTCTGCAACGTAAGCAAAAGCCTCATCCTTCGAGTAGCTCAGTTCAATAGGTAACCCTAAATATTTCTCATGTTTCTCCACATACTTCATTCCCAAGTAAGCTGCTAGACACTGCCGCTTCTTTTCTTCCACATTCTTGCTAAAAGAGACACAACTCTTATCAAAGTTTATCTCCTGGCCAGACACTCTAGCGTAATTCGACAACATCAGTTTTAGTTCCCCACACTCCTCCTCATCTGCCTTGCAAAATATGAATGAATCATCTGCAAAGAAAAGGTGTGAGACTATTGGAGCACCTGTGCATATAGAAACCCCATGTAGCTTCCCCTCATTCTTTGTAACCCAATTAACCTTGATAGAACTTTTGCACATATGAGAAAAGATAAGGAGAAATTGAATCTCCTTGTCTTAGTCCCAGGGTTTATCAAACCTCGAACTTCACCATTTAACACAAAGGAATAGGATACGGTCTCCACACAGTTCATTATCCATCCAATCCATTGCTCACAAAAACCTAATTGCATCATGACCATTCTCAGAAACTTCCACTCCACCTGATCATAAGTTTTGCTCATAACAAGTTTTAAGACACAAAAACCAGCGTTACCTCCTCTCAGCCTCTTCAAGTAGTGAGCAATTTCAAATGCTACCAAAGAATTGTCAAAAATTAACCTACCCGGCACAAATCTTGTAGCAGATTTGCTAGAAGCTTGGAACCAATCTTGTAGAGCACATTACAGAGGCTAATAGGTCGCAGATGACCAACTACCTCTGGCGTTTTAACTTTGGGAATCAACGTGACATGAGTACAATTTATTTTCTGTATAACTTCTCTCGACTCCAACATTTCCCGAACTGCATCCACAACGTCATCACCTACCACCTCCCAAACCTGTTGGTAGAAACATGGGGCAAAACCATCAGGGCCAGGGGCTTTTGAAAGGTTCATTTGCTTCAGTGCACACCACACCTCCTCCTTTATAATTTCTTGCGTCAACACCGCATTAGTCTCCAATGTTACACACCTTGGGATGTGACAATTTACCTGTTCTATATTGCAAGGCTGGCTTGATTTAAAAAGGTCAGAGAAATATGATAACACTATTGCCTCCACTTTCTCTTCCTCTGTCCTCCACACCCCATGTTTATCCTTTAAACGCTTGATGAAGTTCTTTCTCTTTCGGTTTGTAGCACCTCTTATGGAAAAAACGTGTGTTCATGTCTCCCGCCGAGAGCCACAAAACCCTTAATTTATAGGGATATATATATTAAAAGAGTATTTTTGTCTTTTCATTAATCAATACTCTTATATGTAAAAAGTGTTGTACGGTGTGTGGATTAACTGGAAAGTATTTACAATGTAGTCTCTAAAGCTTTCTCTCTTTTCTTATTTTCTGCATTTTCTGTACAATAAACCATGAATCTTTGCTGTGTCAGTCGAGTACAGAATGGCTCCTGAGCACTCCCTCCCCATTGCATATGAGGACAGCTGGGCTGCGCTAAATTGGGTTGCCTTGCATTTTGTTGATAATGGCATCAATGAAGAGCTCTGGTTGATCAATCACGGCGACCCGATTCGGTTATTTGTGGGTGGTGATAGTGCAGGAGCCAACATTGCTCATAATGAGAGCTGGGAAGGGACTGCGTAATGGTGTGAATTTATTGGGAGTGTTTCTTACACACCCTTTGTTTTGGGGCTCCAAGCCAATTGATGCGCCCTTGTGAAGAGCCTGAGAAGGGTTTGGCTTGTTTGGTTTGGAACATGGCATACTCTTCAGCGCATGGTGGGATTGATAATCCAATGATCAATCCTGTTGCCCAGAGGCACCAAGTTTAGCTGGACTTGGGTGTTCAAGGCTGCTTGTTTGTGTTTCTGAGTATGATGAGCTGAGTAGAGGTGTAAGTTACTATGAGGCAGTGAAAAGAAGTGGAAGGAGAGGATCATGCATTTCATATCTTGAAATTTGAGTCTGGGAAAGCTAAGGAATTGACAAAAAAGTTGGCTGTTTTCCTCAAGTGAAATGCTTCCTCTCTATTCTCGAGTTTTATGGCTTGCTTAGAACTCAACTTGTGATTCGTTTGCAGTGGGTTTCATCCTTTGCAGGGGTTTGAACAAAACCACATCCTCTGTGATTGTAATGTCTTGTATGATATTGAATTATTGAAACTAAAACTTTGTTGAGTTCTTGTTTGATCTATATATTTGATGGAACGGGAAGAAGGAAGACAAATTATAAGCCGTTGATGCATTATTTTTGAGTCACCAGAATTGATGGTGTTAAGGGAAGTTTTTAGGCCCATTCAAGAACTGTGAAGAATTTTGCTATTATCTTAGTCATCAGACTCATAATAAACACGAGTAATGTTTATTCACCCATGATATAAAATGCATGATCATTGCCTGTGAGTGTATCAATACTTTACATGTTTCCTAGCTTAATGTGAGTTTTCTGATGAGAAGAAACACTAAATAAAAAAAAATTACTTCTCAATATATAATCGCATTAACATATTATAACATGTTTCGCCTCATTAACACAATAAAACACTAGTTTATGGAGAATGTATATTGAGAAGTAAGCTAGTGTTTTATAGGAACTCTTGTTGGAGCAAATAAGTGAATGTTTTGATGATGAGAAGAATCGTGTGACAGTGTATCAATACAAGTTAGATATTTGCTAAGTATTATTTTGAATTTTCTGAAGAGACAAAACGTGTCATAGTGTGTTGAAGGCATTTGGAACTGGTAGTATTTTTATGGCCGGTTTCCTTATAAGAATGATATGCAAAACTTTTGTTAGATCAAAGAAGCAAATTTATGTTGGATCAAAGAAGCAAACTATTAAGTCTGTGAGTCGTGACTTGGTTGGTTAAGGTATTTAACTGACAACTTTGAGGTCACAAGTTCAAATCTTACAGACATATGTAAGGTGTGTGAGTTATTAATAATTTTTTTTAAAAAGCAAACTATTGATTGGACAAAAACGTATGAATGGAATGATGCTATGTGAGGTCTACAATATATTGTGGCATTTCTTTTGGTTGAGAATTGAAGTTTTCTATACGTCATTGCTCTTGTAAGAAAATTGACATATGGTCCCAAGAAGGCAAATTATTGCCCTATTGAATCTCTATTCAATCTGATACAACAATATTCAAGTACTGAGAACTCACAAATTATTAAGTATCGCAATATTGTGGTCGGTAGACTTGTTACTTTGTTTAGGGGCGGCTACTCTCGGCATGGCTGCCAACTTTCCTATGCTAGTCTTGCAAACATGGCTCCTCGATCCTCCTCCGATCCATCTCAACTTTCCACCAAAGCCATCCCCTCCTCTATAAAAAGCCATCGATCTCCCTACACGTACACCTCTACACACACTTTGACTACTTCTGCAAATCTGCAATGGCTTCCACACCAAAAGAAATAGCCTCCGAGCTCCTTCCTTTCATCAGAGTCTACAAAGATGGCAGCGTCGAACGCCTTATGGGCTCTCCTTACGTGCCCCCATCACCTTGTGATCCCGAAACCGGTGTTTCCTCCAAAGACATTGTCATCTCAGACAACCCCAAAATCTCTGCTCGCCTTTTCCTCCCTCAAAAAACCCTAGCAGACCAAAATGTCCCAAACCAAAAGCTTCCGGTATTGGTCTACTTCCACGGCGGTGGCTTTTGCTTTGAATCGGCTTTCTCGTCTGATCACCACCTCTTCCTCAACCGCCTGGTCTCCAAAGCTCAAGTCGTCGCCGTTTCAGTTGAGTACAGACTCGCCCCGGAAGTTACAATTCCCACTTGTTACCAAGATTGTTGGGATGCTCTTCAATGGGTTGCTTCGCATGCCGAAAATGAAGACGTGATGAGCAAAGAACCATGGCTACTCAACTACGGCGACTTCGGTAGAGTATACATTGGAGGTGACAGTGCAGGCGGTAACATTGTACACAACGTAGCAATGAAGGCAGGAGCTGAGAGCTCGAGTGTGAAGCTCGTTGGGGCATTCATGTCGCACAGTTATTTCATGAGTTCCAAGCCATTGGAGTCGGAGCCGAAAGGTGAAGAGTTCAAGAACTATGTGCCTTACGTTGTCTGGGGATATTTGAACCCGTCGACTCCGGGAGGGATTGACAGTCCGATGGTGAATCCGGCGGGTCCGGGGGCTCCGAGTTTGGCCGGGCTTGGGTGCTCTAAGTTGCTTGTGTGTGTTTCTAGCAAGGATGAGCTGAGGGATCGAGGAGTTTGGTATTATGATTTGATGAAGGGAAGTGGGTTTGAAGGAAAAGTTGAGTTGTTTGAAGTGGAAGGAGAGGTGCATGCTTTTCATATATTGAGTGAGGCCGAGACTATGAATGTTAAGAAAATGATCAGCAAATTAGCTTCTTTTCTCGTGTAGCTAGCAGATGTTGATCATGTATGCATTGGATGAAGTATATTGATCCCTTTCACTTGAATAAATTGGCATTGCTATTAATCAGTTGCTGTTTTCTTACTCTACTTTGATTGACTATTCAAATCTGAGCCAAGGCATTCGTTTTCAATTTTTGGCTATCCCCTTCTATTCAGCAAGTCAACTCCTTGGCAATCAACACATGCATCTTCTAAAATGTAGAACAAGCAGATTTTGAATGCTATTTTATTTTTCATTTTTGATACATCTAGTATCCGTTTATCCGATCCTTCAGATACATATTTCATTGAACAATATGAATGTGTTTACGGTCAAAATAATGAACACAAGAGACAATTGTGGCTGAATATTGATTGATATTGATTCACCTCACAAAGGAGGAATTATATACAAATTACAACCGAGCCAAAGTAGGTAAGTATATCTTCCTAAGGTAAGTGATAATCCTAATAATAATAGTAATTACAAATATATACAAAAGGAAAGTATGACTCACACCAACACTCCCCCTTAAGTTGGCGCATACAAATCACGAATGCCCAACTTATCAAGTGAGTCATAAAAAGCCTTACTCGAAACTGCTTTAGTCAAAACATCAGCTAACTGTTCTTCAGAGCGAACAAAAGGAAAGGAAATAAGCTTAGAATCAAGCTTCTCCTTGATGAAATGTCTGTCAACCTCAACATGCTTGGTTCTATCATGTTGTACTGGATTATGAGCAATATCAACAGCTGCCTTATTATCACAATATAAATCCATGGATTTCTTTGGTTTAAATCCCAAATCACGAAGTACATTTCTCAACCAAAGTAATTCACAAACTCCATGGGCCATACCTCTATACTCTGCTTCAGCACTCGATCGAGCCACAACTTTTTGCTTCTTACTCCTCCAAGTAACAAGATTACCGCCCACAAAAGTGAAATAACCAGAAGTAGACTTTCTATCTGTAATGCAACCTGCCCAATCTGCATCTGTATAACCACTAATATCCAGATGTTTATTCTTTGAAAACATTAAGCCTTTGCCGGGTGCAGACTTCAAATACCTCAGAATGCGAATCACAGCTTCCATATGGGTTTCACTGGGATTATGCATAAATTGACTCACAACACTTACTGCATATGCAATATCTGGCCGAGTATGTGAGAGATAGATTAACCTGCCAACTAACCTCTGATAACGAGCCCTCTCTGTAGGAATTTGGTCAGGGTACTCAGCTAACTTGTGATTTTGCTCAATAGGAGTATCAGCAGGTTTACAATCTAGCATCTCTGTTTCTGTCAACAAATCAAGCACATATTTTCTCTGGCACAAGAAAATTCCTGAACTCCCCCTTGCAACCTCAATTCCCAAAAAATATTTAAGTGAACCAAGGTCTTTCATCTCAAATTCTGATGCAAGTAGACCCTTTAGTCTCTCAATCTCCTTAGAATCATCACCAGTAATTATCATATCATCAACATAAATAATCAAGGCAGTCACCTTACTTGACCGACGTTTCAGAAACAACGTATGATCAGAGTTGCTTTGTTCGTACCCAAAACGACGCATAGCTTGAGAGAACCTTCCAAACCAAGCTCGTGGTGATTGCTTAAGTCCATACAAGGACTTGTTCAACTTACATACAAATCCTCCTTCTGCGTTTGCTTCATATCCTGGTGGTAGATCCATATAGACTTCTTCAGATAACTCTCCATGTAAAAAGGCATTCTTCACATCAAACTGTTGCAAAGGCCAATCTAAATTGGCTGCTAGAGACATCAATACTCGAACTGTATTAATCTTGGCCACTGGAGCAAAGGTTTCCTCATAATCCACGCCATAAGTTTGAGTAAATCCTTTTGCAACAAGTCTTGCTTTATACCTGTTCACCGAACCATCTGTATTATGTTTGACAGTGAACACCCATCTACACCCAACAGCTCTCTTTCCCTGTGGGGGTGGCACCAACTCCCAAGTATTATTCTTCTCCAAAGCTTCCATCTCCTCATTCATTGCTTGAGTCCATTTGGGATCCTTGAGAGCATCCTGCACTTTACTGGGAACACATACAGAGGATATTTGATTCACAAAAGAAGCATGGGATTCAGACAACCGATGGGTGGACACAAAGTTAGCTATAGCATATTTGGACTTGACATTTAAACTTGGTTCATATTGGCAAGGTGGTTTACCACGAGTGGACCTAGGAGGCAAGACACATATACTATCACCATTACCAAAACTAGAAGAAACATTACTAACCTCAAGATTAGGACTCTCCTCCGGGATTGTCTGGCAAGAGTTATCTATATTTGAGAGGGGTGAAGGGCCTTGATCGATTGCATGTTCTGCCTTGTCGTGATCGCTAGGAAGGACATGATCGCTCGTTGGTGCGCTACTGGATGGTAAGCTATTGGGAGCTTCTGTCTCTTCGGGCGATCGATCGCTAGGACCAATGCGATCGATCGTTGGTGCACCACTGGAAGCCTCTGCCTCGTCGTTGTCCTGACGATCGATCGTGGGATCAAAGATTACACGAGTAACATTTTCATCCCCAAGTGGCTGAATCACACAAGACTTTTCTTCCAAAAAAGTATGTTTCTCCCCCTGAAGAGAAGGATTGGGAGGAGAAAAATAACAAGCATCTTCATAGAAGGTGACGTCCATGGTAACATAAACTTTCTGTGTAGGGGGATGAAAGCACTTGTAGCCCTTCTGATTGACACCATAGCCCACAAAAACACATTTGAGCGCCCTTGCATCAAGTTTGGAACGTTGATTCTTAGGAACATGAACAAATACCACACACCCAAAGACACGAGCAGGAAGATTAGAAAACGAAGGAACTGACACATGATTGGAAAGGACATCATAAGGAGTTTGATTATTGAGAACGGAAGAAGGAAGTCTATTGATGAGATGACAGGCAGTAAGAACTGCATCTCCCCAAAGATACTTGGGCATGTGAGCACTAAACAAAAGAGAACGAGCAATATCAAGAACATGACGATTCTTTCTTTCTGACACCCCATTTTGTTCAGGAGTTTGAGGGCAAGTAGTTTGATGAACAATACCACAAGTTTGGAAGAATTGAGTAAACTGACAATTAATGAACTCCCCCCCATTATCAGAACGAAAGACTTTAATATTGGCTCCAAATTGAGTTCGAACAAGAGCAGCAAATTCTTGAAAAGCAGAGAAGACGTCATGTTTATGTTTTAACAAAGATACCCAAGTAAGACGGGTATAATCATCAATAAACAAAACGAACCAACGTTTGCCAGAAAAAGTCGACTCGCGGGAAGGTCCCCATACATCGGAATGAATAAGCTCAAAAGGAACAGAACTCCTGGTAGTACTCAAAGGATAACTCGCACGATGACTTTTAGCTAAGACACAAGACTCACAATGCAACTTAGACTCATCAACGCTCAAAAACAAGGAGGGCATCAATTTCTTCATGACGCCAAAGGAAGGATGTCCCAATCTACGATGCCATAGCCACAGTTCTTCAATTTGATTAGTAACCCCAGTCGAAATCAAAGCTGCTTGGACTGCCTTCTCTGGCTTCATTCCGGCGAACATGCAATCCAGATGAAACAGACGACCCCTTAGATAACCCCTGCCGATTATTTCCCTGGTGAGGAGGTCCTGAAAAATCACATACAAAGGAAAAAAGGTTACAGAACATCGAGATTGAGTATTGAGCTGAGGCACAGATATGAGATGATGAGACAAATCAGGGACATAAAGAACATCATGTAGTGTTAGAGAAGGGGTGAGACGAACAGACCCTATGCCTAAAACTGGAAAAGAATCACCATTGGCATTAACAACAGAGGAAATAGTAGGTGGGTTAAGAAAAAGGAAGTAACTACGATCATAGGTCATATGATCAGATGCTCCAGAATCAATAATCCATGTATTGCTACCAGTAAAGTTAGAAATTTGTAAAGCCACTCCAATCTTACCATTACCACCATGACTTACTAACATGGTACCATTACCATCAATGTCGGTGTGGTCTGGATCTGTCATAGCATAGTACTCTTGATATTGAACAAGATGGACAGCAGCCTTTCCCTTGGATTTGTCCT